>VDFB02158595.1:0-17658 GCA_007258455.2 Sequoia sempervirens | reverse complement strand
GCGCCTTGAACATGGACTTGGCTAAAACATATTATGAGAATGAGCCAACCAAAGCTCAGCAGATGATTAATTCTTGGTTGGAGAAGCCAAAGTCACATTACTCCAAATTTCCCTAACAGTTGCACAGGGTTAAATTTAGGTCAGATATATACGATGCAATCACATTCTTGAGTAGAGTAGTAGGATTGAAGAGTGCTGGTGTGTTAGAAAACTGGATGGTTCATGTGATTAACAAAATTGAACAAGGAACTAATTACCATTGGGCCGGACTTATTAGCACCATGATTGATAAACAACTGAGGGACGTCCTAGAAACCAAGAGGTTCACTATGTCTTCTTATGTGATGTATGTGTTGGCTAGATTCTACCCATACAGGGGTTTGAATCCACAAGGAACATTTGGGCAGGATGTAATCTATAATATTTACCTAGAGTTGCACCTAGGACACAGGGATTACAGAAGAGCCAATGATGCATTCACAATGCATATCACTAGGATGCTTCAAAATGCGGAGCATGTGAGACTGTCGGATGGAGCGAAGGAATTGATAAAGAAATATGGAGCCTGGTTCATTCAGTTTCCCACCTTCTCTTATGTCAGAATTGATGGATGCCCGGCTACTCCATACAGGTTACCTAGATACCCTACTGATCATATTGTGTTATTGGAAGTTGTTAGGCAGGTATGTGAATTTGATGCAATTGTCAAAAAGGAAAAGCATAAAACAGGTTTTGGTGGGGATTTCCCTCTTGGAATTGGCGTAACAGAGGTGTGCCCTTCCATTCAATCAGCACACGCAGCAGGCGATGATTTGGTGGCTCATGATTATTCCTTCCACTCCAAAAGGACAAATTTTGATATCACCGGGGAAGCATAGAAGAAGGCCACCAAAGAGTACCGTCATAAGGACGACCTAGAAGATTATTGGGCCAATATCAAAGATGATTTTGAGGCAAGGAAGAAAAGGTACTCTAGGCTTCCTGTTGATGTGATTAGGCAATACAATGTCAAGTTAATCCCTAACCAGCTAGAGGATGATGGAAATCTGGTGCAAGATCATGCCTATGAGTCTGTTAAGGACAAATCAATTGGAGAGATAAACTGGAACGATGATGAGGTAATTGAGTTGGAAGATCTGATGGCACTGGTTATGAAATTTACTACTTCATGGTTGAAACACAAGGTTTGGGAGTTGGAAAGTGAGAAGGTACCCTGTACCTTTAATTTGATGGGAAACCTCAATCCTATGTCCACTTCAGAAGAATCCGGGGAAGATGACCCCAAAGGGAAAACTAAAAGGGGCTCACCCTTCAAAATCAAAATCAGGGGTCCTCAAGAAAGTGAACCAGAACCTAAAAGAAAACCAAAAGGAAAGAAAAGAAGCTGAGCTCTGAGAATAGGCAAGTCTTCTGAAGAGGAGGAATTTGAAAAAGAAAAAGAAGAGGATGCTCCTCCACCGCCAAAGAAGACAAGGACAACTAGGGTTTCAAAGAAGAAGGGTCAGGATACCTCTAAGGATGAGACTCCGATTGTTGATGTGGAGAGTTCAGGGGAAAAGACAAAGGTTTATTCGAGGAGATCAAGAACTCCATCCCCTAAGGAAACTGTGCAAAAGATGGATCCTTCTCCGAGGGAACCAATTGTGGAGCAACCCAAGGCTACTTCCCCTTCGCCAAGCGTGCCTGAACAAGAGACTCTTGAGGAACATGAGACTAGTGGAGAGGAAAAACCTTTCAAGGAAGGAGAGCTTTTTGGTGAGGCTGCTGAGCTTGAGGTTGAGGAGGTAGAAAGACACCCTTCTCCATTAGTGCAATATGAGGATTCTCCGGAGAATAGCAAAGGAGACAGATCACTTGAAAAGGAGAATGTCCCTATTAGGACCCCATCACCGGTGCAAGAAGAGGAGATTGAAATAGGTGATCAAGGTGAACAGTCTCCTGAGAAAGGAAAAGATGAAACACCGAAAAAACATGAAGAGGTGAAGACAGATGAAATCCGGGTAGAACTTGTTGTCCCGGATTGGTTAGAAAAGGAGATCACAAGAAAGAAATAGGTCGTTGTTGAAGACACTCCTCTGGATTGGGATGAGATGTTATCCAAGATTGGAAAAGGGAAGAAGAAAAAGATGGCCAAGGTAGTTTCAAGAATAGAAAGGGATGAAGTGAATAACAGAGTTATCCATATTGCCACTCCTGCTGCTGATAAGAGTAAAGAAGAGGTCACCGGAAAGGATTACAATGTGCAGACCATCAACCTTGGGCTAGCTTCTGTAGAACAGGACATTGAGGAGTATGAGGGGTCTAGTGCAGTAATAATTGGGAGACTAAGGAAAGAAACTCAGACCAAACATGAGCTTAGGAAGGAAAATGAGAGGCTTAGGAAGTGCTTGGAGGATGTAATGAAGCCTTTGCAATCTCTCCACCCTTCTTCCTCTGTTACTCCTGGTTTCTTGCCCAAGGAAACTATTTTCAAGATTGAAAAGATGAAGACTTCTACCCAGACTGCAGTGGATTGGTTGAAGGATGTGCAAGTAAAAGGAGATAATGCAATAAAGGATGTCCTTTCGGTTGGAAAAGATGCAGTCAGAGCCAAGGATTTGTTGGAACATGTGCTATCCCAGGACAAGGAGGATATTGACCTTCTATTGCAGAAATCCAGAATGGTCATAGAATATGGCAAAGATCAATTGGCTGCGGATGGGATTCTTCCTTCCTCTAGACTTGATGAGCCTTGGGAATGGTTTGAGGCTTTGCAGATTCGGCAGAAGGCCATGAGGAAGATTCAGAAACGGAAAAAGCTGATAGATGGTGACCTAACTGGAGTGTATGATGGTTGCATCGCATTTTTTGAGATTATGACTGGCAGGAGGAAAATTGCTCCCAAATACTTGAGCTTAGAACAGTTAAGGGAATGGTGGCATGATGTTTACGCCCCAGATTCTGAGAATGTCATAACAGGACATCGGTTGGATGATGCAGCAACCTATTTGGCAGTCATGGATAGATATCAAGCGCACAAGGTTTATTAGAATAAGGTTGTTGAACAGTCAAAAGAGGAGATTGGTTCCATTGAATGTCGGCTTAGGATCTTGCCTTTTCCACCTGTCATCGAGCTAGATAAAGTATTTTTCAAGGTTCGGGGATCATTGGCCCAGAGTAAGGATAGGGGAGGCGGTAGTTAATGCCCATTTTGAAGATTTGTGCTTCCCTATTATTATAGGGCATGTGTTGATCCAGGATACATTGGGGAATGTGTCTAGGCTGACCTTGATGATGTATCGGCATTTAATGTATGCCTTATTTTGGAATTCCTAAGGCCGACTTGTTTTGGTTGATTTATTTTTGTAAATGTTTGGCTGGGCCGACATGTCTTGAGAATTTGCTATAAAAGGCATTCCTGCCTCATTGTAGAGAGATAGATGAGAAGAGAATAGAAGAGTAAGAGTCAGAGTTTAGAACTTTTGCAGTATTTAGTTCTTGAAGCAAATATTGTAACAGAACAGTGGAATTGTTGCAGCATTTTGATGATCTAATACAATTGAAGACATTGTGGTTTTCTTGGTGAAATCTCTTGTGTTGGTTTATCTTACATGTTTCCTGTTGTTTCATCTTTCAAATTGCTTAAAGATTTAGGATTTAGTGTTTTAGAGTTGAATTAGTCTGGTGGGTAATGTACATGATTTCATATTTGGAATGTTTGTAGCAATCTCTGGTCTATACTCCCAGTAACTATCTGATTGTAGTAGGCTGGTGAAGTCAACCGGGACCATATATCTATTTTGTGCTTAGTTCGATTGTGGATGAATATCTATGATTTGAAATCCTATACACCTTATAAGATTGCACCGTTCTTGTGATATTGCATTGTGGGTTGATCAAGAATTGGTTACTTGAGATTGGTCCATTCCAGATATCTATCATTTGCATTGTTCATCCTAGGAATAATTTAGATCTTATCATATCCCGCATCTCCATTCCTTTCTACTTTCATCATCGCTGTGATTTAGATTCGGAAATCACCACACAAAAAATACATGTACCGAAGACACGCCAAGCTTCGGGTGCAAGCGTCCTACTGTGACAAAGATTTCACAAGGCCATTCTGCCGTTTACCAACGATCGACAATTAAGGATGGACATAGAGATGATTGAGACACAGAACATCAATACATTATAATATAATTTTATGTACTTTGATTTCATTGCAATTTATTTATTGTTACATTTATCAATACGTTAATAATGAATTATATGACTTTTGAAGGACGGGATAACATTATCACACCATTAACAATATATATAATGATATATTTCATTATTTTCATCATTATTGATGCCCTTACAAATTAAACAGCCTTGTATTTACCCTATCATCATGAGTAAAGGAGATCAACTGGAAGAATATGACTGATGCTGCCATTAACATCAACACAAACAATTTATATCATCCTCTAAACTTCATTAAAAACATTTCTTCAAATAACCATACAAAACCTTCTTTTACTGTCCCAAAATTGGCTACAATTACTCTATCTAGGCAGGACAGTCATTAAATGATCCCCACAACTTGTAAAAATTCCAACCCCCTATCCTGTGATGGCTTCATATATCTCCAAACAGCCTCACAAAACAAAAGATTCATCGAAGGAATTAAGAAATACTTTCAAAAACTCATAAATCTCACTGTAATCTGTTCTTTACCAGTCCCCTTCACTTTTTGCAGACCTAGGCTTATTGATTTTTTATGCCTCCACACCCAAACGAACCCAAAAAATTCTTGAAACAGGTTAGATTAGGCCTGAATATACTATTGAAAACATCAAGAGTTCTTTTTCATATATATTTACATAAACCCTAGGCTATATTTCCCTTAACTGCCCTGTTTCAGACTGTGCACACATAATTACAGTCAAGTCTTCAACTTTTACACCTTAAATCCTTAGCCTCTTGACTTAGACCCTTAAAGAATATGAAAATATATGCAACAAGGAACAATTTCACCAAATATGGAGAAGTTTAGATGGATTCAATGAGAGAAAACAATTTTATTTCTTAACTGTTTACCCTAATGAGGGTTTGGAACTGTCTTCACAAAAAACTCAATATCTTGCTCAAAGAATAACCAAAATGCATGAAACTTGTTCCAAAAGGAAGGTGATTGATAACATCAACATTCACAATCAATATTACATGTTTCTAAGTCTATACAGACCATACATAAGCCTGGAAATAGTGATTTTTCTGGAAATATGCATAAAATCAGAGTTTTTCCATCATTTGATTCAAAAGTTCAATCACCTACACCAAATACAACATACACAAGCCTTTTTAAAGGAATTCCAACTGACTCCTAAACTTCTAACTACCTCCTAACCACCTATCAACACCAAAACCAAGGTGACCCTTCATATTCCTAATGTTGCTTTTTGTGCAACTTTTACAATTTTGCAAATTATGTTGACGACTTTACACCTTTTACAGTTTGTTGCACTTTTTGGACAAAATAAACACCAACTAACCTTAAAATGACCTAAGAGTGTACAAAATAACTTATTTAACCTTATTACAAGGTCAAGACACCAAATTGATCACTTTTCAAGAATTTACATGATTGCAAAGGTGCTCCTGCACCACAACCATAAACTGTATACTTGTTCTTAGAGTTTTCCTTTCCATAACCTACAATTGATGTTCTTTGCTCTTATGCTAGCACTAAACTAGTATGGTTACTGCTTCTAGAATTGAAAGGATCCTTAGAAAATTTCTGAGTTGTTTTGTTTAACACTATCAGTACATTGAATCTCTTGGAAACAGATTTTTGCATTCTTTTCTTCAACTCTGTACTATAAATTCTCCTATTTTTTCAGCTACAACTGAATTTGCAAGAAAAACACCATATTTCATTTTATAAACTCTTAAGCAGAGTCAATTTCCCTTTGAAGCTATCTACTTGTGCAAATCTTAGCAAATTTGTGCTATACCCATATCTTCCTCTTTCCATGGTTTGTAGTTTGCACGAACATGTAAACCTCTTCTGGGACCTGTCACTATAATAGATTCCCATCTTTTTGAAATATCACTCTTGATAGTTTACCTGTGTAAGTGCGATTGAATTCTATGATATTTAGAGCTGCAAATTATTGATTTTTTTTTTTACTTTTTTTTATTCTAAAACAATTGTCTTGTTATCTGTAGGCAGCTTGGATTCGGTTCGTCTTATTTTAAGACAATACCTCCTTCGTTAGGGCTTCATTGACAACAAGACACAAATTGCGTAGAATCTTCAGGTATGTCACTTGCCCCAGTTTCATTTCCCTTTTTTGGAATCACTTCTTTGTCTATGCCTATAATTGGGAGGCATGCAACTCTAGAATATGATAGTAATTGATAGCTTTAATATAAAAGCCAGTTTGATCAATAATTCTCTAACTAAAAATCAGTGTTTATGCATGCATAATAATGTAGTCTACTCACTAAATAAACAATGTATGCAACAGCAACAAATATGCATTTCGTTCCCTGCAGTATTAAATTTATGAGATCTGCAGCAATCTAGAAATTTCTATCTGAAAATGTATGATAGGAAAACTCCAGCCAAAACAAGCTACAGTATGATATACATAATATGAAAGGCATATGCTGTTTCATGAATTCTAATATCATAAAAAATATTGTTCAAAACTTTTCTAAACACAAGTTAAAAAACCTAGAATTGTTTTCTAACAACTAACTATATTTCAGGTTATTCTATGTCACCAATTCATAATCAATTTCTATGTAAGTTTTAATCGAATCTTCATATTTTTTAGTTGCTCAAGCTATATTTTTGAATAATTTTATGTTTTTTTTTGGGATACATGTTTTCATATATTTCAACAGTTATTTGTGTCATGATCCTAACTAGCTTCCACACACTTTTCTTTGTAGCTTTCTATTAGGATATTTTCTTGGTGTCTATACAAAATGGCAGACCGAGTATTTATGTTGTACTGTTCTCAAACTAGGTTTGGAAGAGGTAAAAAGCTAATGGTTTGTCTTGCTCCTATTCTTGCCTCTTGGTGTAGGAGCACCAACACCACAACAACAATGTTTGATCATTTAAGTGATTAGTAGGGTGGTCAGTTGGTAGGTGTTAATGTTTTGAGATGTTTTGTCTTTAATAAGGTCTAACAAGACCATTAAACATGAATTAGGATGAGTCTTTAAGTTTAGGAGTCAAAAAGTGTTATTTGTGTTACCTATACCAAGCTCTGTTGGTTAATAATAATTGTTCGTATTGCTCAATATTTACCTCTGTGCTATTATGAAATTTAATGTTATTTTCAGAATTTCCTTCTAGCACTACTTTAGCATTCCCTACTCTTTTTGAATTGTGTTATAATCTGTCCCTGTTGTCAAATATGACAAGACTAAGAAGAATTGCAAAGAGGCAACACCACTTATCAGGTTCCAGTGGTACCTTATATTCATCATCTTGTGTGATACAATAACATGAGTATTAGATATGGAATATTCTTTAGAAAATAAACTGTGCAGTATGAAGAATCAAGATGCGTGAATGCGTTGGAATGGACCACATAACCCAAAGGACCAAACAATCAAAAACAAACATAAACTCACAGGTATGAGTAGCAGTTGTGCAAATCACAGTTCAAACTTAAAAATGTCCCACATACTATCTACCTTCTTTGGAAGCCACTAATAAACAAGACATTATTATGTACGATGAAAATTGCATGGATATTCATTGACAGAAAAATAGGGTATCAAGAATACAAAAGGAAAAAATAATTCAAGTGACACTGTACTTGTTACAAAGAAATATACAAAAGGGTGTTCCAAATTTAGATTTTTATTTTACCTTTAAAGTTCAGAATTTCAGATTTGCAACATTCTTGGAAATGAGGTGTCTAGTGGTTCCAAACTTATGCAAATCACTCTCAAAAATCTAAACTTCAGGATGCAGAAAAATCATATTTTAGCTTTTCCATATACAGTTTAACAATTTATTCAAATTTTTAGAAACTATTACTGTCCAGCTACATAATTTCAGATCTCAATTGTGAACATTTTTTACGTAAGTGTTTTTGAAATGGATATTATATTTTCATATTAGGTCAGCTTCATAAAATCCACCACATGGCTCCTTTTAAAGGCGATACGATCCCATAGTTACAAGACTTGCCCAGATTCTCCAAGACTCAGCAAGTCCCAAGGCAATTGGCACTAAACGAGTCCCAAGGACTCCTGAAACAAGTACCCAACAAGTCTGGTGAAACTCACCAAATCTGCCAGACTTACTGGATCTAGTGAGTCCCAAGGAGATGACTTGGCCATGGTAGGTAAAAAGAAAAACAAAAATACTTAAAATGACTTCTCACACCTTAAGAGCACATTCATGATTTGATTTTCAAGCACAATGAAGAGGAAACAAATAGTTTTGAAGCAAAAAATACATGCCATATGGTGATTTAAGACCATTTGGGTGGGTTTTTAGCAGCACTTGGTGCATATAAAGGAGACTACGGAGAATTTGGAAGAACCTACCTAGCCTTTCATCAATTTGGAGTAAATTTGAAGAGGTAATTTTGTATTTTGAAGTTTTTTTTTTAACTTTCCATTGTGTTTTGCCTTTGTTTTTTTCTCTTTCACTTTAGATTAATGAAACAAAAAATAAACACTGGCTATCAAGTCCTAGTTTTTTGTAATTTTTAAAATTTTATAGCTACAAACCCTAAATATTTTTTATTTTTTTCTTATTTTTTATTGGTTCAAAGATATTGGTATATGGTGTACAAAGCAGTGCAAACCATTCCCTTATGTTTGGAAAATAACTTAATTTTTGTATACTCTGATTAAATATTCATCAATTCATATGGCACATTTTGTACCTTGCTACTGTACTTCTATCTGCAGTCTCTCCAACACCTCTACCCCTCTGTTTCCTGCCCCCTTCACCATCCAATAGAATTCTCTCCTATTTATTTGTAGGAGTTTAGGTATTTTACAATTCTGGAATTAATCACCTTTCATGGAAAGATTAGGGTAGAAAAATATGAGAAGTAGGCTTCTCCTGGGGATCATGCTCTGTTTAACTGGTTCAATTATCAATCTGTGAGGATAGGTCTTGTTGGTTGTTAAATATTTTGCTTTCAATGTTAATTGTTTGACTTGCCTTGGTTGTTGCATATCTTAATCTAGTTCTTTGTCTTTCCTCATAAATATTCTTTGGCTGTCTGTTTGCTTGATTTCACATTTTTGGTATCTTTGATTACTGATTTTAAATGAATGTTTAGAAACTAGAGGTAAATATGTATGAATTTTGATAAAATGGTAAACTATCATCCATAGCATTATTGATGGAGATATTTATAGAGGAAAAAAGCCATGAGGAATGGAAATTTTGTTAGCACTTTCTCAAAATTCACTGTTGAAGGCAAAAATTGAAACTGGGTTAGCCAACAATCCACAGGGTATATAACACTGAAACTAGAAGTTTGTTTCTTTGTGCATGTGGTGTATGCCAATCTACATCTATCAATCTACAATATTATAGTAGAGAGGCAAGAACAAAGCTTCATTTGCTAGGCATGTCAGTCACACATCATATGGGTAAGATAATTGGTAAGGTATGACTTCAGTGAAATTATCTTTGATCGTAATAGTTGTGAATACACGAATAAAATATAGTTGAGTATATACTATGAAGTTATGAACCAATGCACACTAGTTATGAAGATGAGTGATATAGTGCTAGTAAATGCCAGGTGAATCTAGACAACTTGCTTGTTGGTACCCCATGAGGCTACGACTCCTAGTGATGAACTTGATTTTTGTAAGTAGAGCTATATATATATATATATATATATATATATATATATATATATATATATATATATAAGTGGTGTTATTATGTAAGTGGTGTTATTATGTTGAAATAAAATGACCGTGTGTATATTATGCATCCAAGATTGTGTGTATGAAGTAGGAGTTGTTATCATGTTCTACACTGTAACAGCTCAAAAATTGAAGGACATTTATTCAAATTTGAGTGCAATTTATTAGTTATTACACTTAAGACAACTCTTCATTGAGATTTACTTGTATATTTGAGCCTTAAGTTGCTATTGAATGCAGTGTGACAAGTTATTTGTAAAATGAAATAGCTAATTTACTTAGCAAATCCTTGCCCGTATGCCTTAATAATATGAAATTCCATATGCACATTAATGGATTTGCATACTAGGTTTCTCACTCGTGAAATTGTAAGGATAGACCTTAAATACTAGTGTTGTTTCTTACTCATGAAATTGTAAGGATATACCTTAAATCCTAGTGTTGTTTCTCCTGTCTCCTTGTAATTATAATTTGTTTCAGACATGCATTTCTAATTGAAGGAACTGTTGCATGAGGGAAATCTTATGTGATTATGCATATACTAACTTAAATATTACTATTTTGCAGTGATTACATTTGAAAGCAATTTGAGCAATCATGACAGGGCAGTGGTGCATCAAGTGAGTGCAAAAATGGGTTTCAAATCTAAAAGTTCTGGGTGTGTATCTTTCAGACCTTTATGATTTATTCATTAGTATTTTTCTCCTATCATTTCTCCATACCAATAACATTTATTCTAGTAGGTCATGGGCAATGTTTGGGTTACAAATATGTAATTATAGCATGTGCACATATAGGTATAATCTAACATTTTGAAGCTTATATATCATCAAATTCATGTTATAGTTTCCCCTTGGGATCTAGTGTAATTTGTAGAAATTAAGATGTGTACCTCAAGATGTTGTGATTTTCATAATCGTGGATTATAACAATTATTCATTCTTATTATTAATATAATTTATTCCAATATCCAATCATGATTCAGTCTAGCATCAGTGACATTTGATTATAATGTTCTTATGTTCCAAAAAAAGAAGATACTACACTCTCTTCGTGAAACTTGAGTTATTTCTTATACAGATGTTTTAGAGAAGAACATAAGTTGCAACATTTTTAGGATCCAACTAAAAAAGTAGTGTTGCTGGAAATACTCAGCCTATATTCATATATGAGCCACATGTACCACAGATTTAACTAGCATCTTAGTAATAATGTTTAGGGTGTCCTCAATATAGCCAACACGGGCACAAAGGTCAACCATGCACACCTAATGATCAACTATGTATGTAAATTGTAATGCATTAAGGGTTACTGATGTGTGAAGTATGTGCAACCCTCATCAACTAAACCTGCATGACTGCATGCACCTAGAACCCAATCTAAAATTGATTCCATTAACTCCCTGTCATAGCTGCAACACTAGAATATAATAGAGTTGGAGGTTTAAATAAGCTCCCTGATTCCATTGGAAAGTTGTCACAGTTGCAACACTTGAGCATAAAAGGGTGTAAAAGTTTAAATAACCTCCTTGATTCTATTGGCAACCTGTCGCAGCTGCAACACTTGAGCATAGAAGGGTGTAAAAGTTTAAATAACCTCCTTGATTCTATTGGCAACCTGTCACAACTGCAACACTTGATCATAGAAGATTGTAGAGGTTTAAATAACCTTCCTTATTCCACTGGCAACCTGTCATGTCTGCAGTACTTGAAAATAGTAAGTTGTAGAGGTTTAAATAACCTCCCTGATTCCATTGTCAACCTATCACAAATGCAGAACTTGAACATAATAGGAAGTTTCAAAGGTTTAAATAACCTCCTTGATTCTATTGACAATCTATTGCAGCTGCAGCATTCGAAACTAAAATATTGTCATGGTTTAAATAACCTCCTTGATTCCATTGGCAACCTGTCACAACTACAACCTTGAACATAGAAGGGTGTGAACATTTAAATAACCTTCCTGATTCCATTGGCAACCTGTCACAACTGCAACACTTGAACATGGTAGGGTCTATAGATTTAAATAACCTCCCTCATTCCATTGGCAACTTGTCACAGCTGTAGCACTTCAACATAGAAATGTGTAAAAGTTTAAATAACCCCCTTGAGTCTATTGGCAACCTGTCACAGCTGCAACACTTGAACATAGAAGACTGTAGAGGTTTAAATAACCTTCTTGATTCCATTGGCAACCTGTCACCTATATGTATTTGAAATAGGAAAATGCACTTCAAATACTTTAGGTGTTTAGAACTTAGTCTAAACTATTGCCACATAAGCTAATCTTGATGAAGTGTCCCCAAGTTTACACATAGAAGTGATGGTTTGCCCCATGCTTTAAATGAAAATACATAAGAAAACAATAGAACACCTATATCACACTTAGAATTTTGTAAACAAAATTGAAAATAATTAATACCTGTTTTAAATTAGAAACCATTTGGTGAAAACTTGTTATCTCAACATGCACTCCTTTTTTTTTCGACACACATTTCGATATTATTTTTCAACTTTGTATTTTATCCATTATAAAACTGAATTTATATTGAAATATCATTCTGTGGAATTGCAAAAACATTTATAAGAGATAACCATGTATCTTGCAAGAAAACTGAATTATGTTTGCAAAATGAAAATAACCATGTCTCTTCCCAAATTTCACAAGTATTCTCAATGTTTTCCCACTTTCCAAACTAAATATCTTATCAACCAGAAGAATTTAAAACTGTCTTCTATTTTTAGTGTGGAAATACAATGAGATAGCATATAAATGAACATTTCTGTCAATCTTATAATCCATTTAGTAAGTAGGAGTAAAAGAAATAATCTCGCCTTTGTAGTCCATCTTTATAATTTTTAAAATGCACAGGCTCAAAAGCAGTATCGTTGCATCTGATTTGAAAGATGAACAACACAAAAGCTCATGTTTTTATTTAAAATTTATTCCTAATTTGAAGCCTACTAGGAAAATTACCTTAATACTTACTGATTTATGATCCTCAAAGTACAATTGTACCAAGAATGACACATACAATAAATCATTGAAATTGAGGCCAAAATATATAGCAGGAATAACAATGGCTAGTATAGCAGGAATTTGCATATTGCAAGGAATTTCCTCTCTAAATAGCTACACAAATACACATGGGCATGGTTAAGAATTAAGTTCCGACCTACTAAAATGATCAATTAGAGGTCTCTTTTTCCTCAACTCAATCACAAGAGATTATTATCTTTGTGATAAGCAATAGGCCTATTCTTAGTTCTCTATTGCAGAAGGTTTAGTCCACATGCCTTGTGTGAAGCTTCCAAGGATCAAACCAAAGCTGCATTCTTTCCCACTAATTTAAGCAATTTCCATGGGACAACAAGGAAGGAAGAAACTCATCAAACTTGATCCTTGTCATGACATTGACATAAAAAATTGTACTCAATTGGGCCACAAAGGCCAAAGTTGGCAATTTCTCATTTGTCAAGAAACATTGTAATTTCTTACTAGATAAAATAATCTTGAACCTTGTCAAGGATATTTCACAACTGCATTTCTATAAAAGATGAGAATTTTTAAATTTACAACACTCAATCTTATTTTTCTTCAATTGTATACAAATAAAGAGACTTGGCCAATATTGTAAAGAAGTGGGCATCAAAATTAGTAGGTGATCTTTAATTGGTATGAAAACAATAGAAATCTCCAAGTTAAAAAGAATAGAGATAGTAGGGGAAATTGAAAGTTGTCATATCCTTGTCTAGCCACTAGGCATGGAAGAAAAATGTGTCACATCTTTATTATGTGCTTGGTAGTTGACATCATCAAACAATGAATATAAATGTGGGTGAGAAGGAAGGAAAAACCTTTGTTGTATTATTGAAGTGCTCTCTCTATTTCCTTATGCATCATAGACCACATTTAATGAGCGGGACAAGCAACCCTTTCATCTACTTCTATAGCATAGATATTGACTCTAATATTTTGTGGCTTTAAAAGCCAATATGAGATCCAATAGATGGCTACAATATCAAAGGCTTTCCATATCATTTTATTGAGATACAATCTAAAAAATTGTAACACAAACTAATTAGAAAAGCTTGGAACGAACTACTGATAAGCCCATGAATATAACAAATGAGTAGATCTTGCTTGTAAGGAGTAAAATAGTTTTTATATCTTTCTATTTAGCTTGAGTTATAAATGTATAATTTCAAGTGAATTCCTCAATTTGAATATATTAAATAGAGTGCATGTGATCTCACCAAACAATAAAAGTAGCTCCAAAATGAATCTTTTTTAAGAGCAACTCTTAGCAAATAAATGCAAGCAACTAGGAGAAAGGGGATTTTTTGAAAAGGTAAAAAGGCCATCACATGCCTAGCATTTTGTGCTAAGATAAAAGATCAAAGCACTCACAATAGAGAATTGGAGATTAAACTGGATAAACCAAGTGATATTGGTTTGAAAGGTGATAATGTTAACTTTGAGTTTATAAGCTGAATTGAAATTTTGAAGAAAAATTAACTATCATCCACAGGTTTTGGATAAGAAATTATTTTTTCCTAGTTTTTGACTCCTCACACCTTGGTAGATATGTCTGTTTTGTAATTTTCTCTTGTTTTCTAATATGTTATAAGGCAAGTTTGTGATAAGGTTATTGAACAATAGTTAATATGGAATGCTTGTTGATATTTAAATTGCTGATGTGTATGCACAAGTAGGCTGATGAGAATGGGTTTGTAAAAAGATCAACTACTAGTATGTTGAGTGGAAAGTAGCTTGCTTCTCCAAACACAATGAGTTATGTGATGACCTCAGTGAACACATTTTATCGTATTTTCTGTGTTCTATGGTATTGAATATTAAATCTTACAATTTTTTATTTGTCTGAATGAGATATTGATTGATCTACATGTAGCTACTGTAATCTAAAGAGAAAATTGTACAAGTTTATTAGTTTATGTTAATCATGCATAATTTTTTTTTGGAAGCCTTTATGCAAGTTTAATAAGAACATGGATGAAGTGAAACTTTTGAACATCATAAAAACTCAACATATCTTCCAAGGATTGTTATAGATCAAATATAATATAAGTTGAACGTCATGCTTTGGATTTATTTTTGGCTGCCTTGTGCATCCTTTTTTACTAATCTCCTTATGTGTGGATGGAAACCAACCCTATACCTGGTCAAATCATTTTTTTCAAAATGTTAACTTTGAGTTTATAAGCTGAATTGAAATTTTGAACAAAAATTAACTATCATCCATAGGTTTTGGATAAGAAATTCTTTTTTCCTGGTTTTTGACTCCTCACACCTAGGTAGAAATGTCTGTTTTGTAATTTTCTCTTGTTTTCTAATATGTTATAATGCAAGTTTGTAATAAGGTTACTGAACAATAGTTAATATGGAATGCTTGTTGATATTTAAATTGTTGATGTGTATGCACAAGCAGGCTGATGAGAATGGGTTTGTAAGAAGATCAACTGCTAGTATGTTGAGTGGAAAACAGCTTGCTTCTCCAACCACGGTGAGTTATGTGATGACCTCAATGAACACATTTTATCGTATTTTTTGTGTTCTATGGTATTAAATATTAAATCTTACATTTTTTTATTTTTATGAATGAGATATTGATTGAGTTGCATGTAGCTGTTGTAATCTAAAGAGAAAACTATACAAGTTTATTAGTTTATGTTATTCATGCATAAAAATTTGTTGGAAGCCTTTATGCAAGTTTAGTAAGAACATGGATGAAGTGCAACTTTTGAACGTAATAAAAACTCAACATATCTTCCAAGGATTGTTATAGATCAAATATAATATAAGTTGAATGTCATGCTTTGGATTTATTTTTGGTTGCCTTGTGCATCCTTTTTTATTTATCTCCTTATGTGTGGATGGAAACCAACCCTCTACCTTGTCAAATCATTTTGTCAAAATGTTAACTTCGAGTTTATAAGCTGAATTGCAATTTTGAACAAAAATTAACTATCATCCACAGGTTTTGGATAAAAAATTATTTTTTCCTAGTTTTTGACTCCTCACACCTTGGTAGAAATGTATGTTTTGTAATTTTCTCTTGTTTTCTATGTTATAAGGAAGGTTTGCAATAAGATTATTGAACAATAGTTAATATGGAATGCTTGTTGATATTTAAATTGCTGATGTGTATGCACAAGCAGGCTTATGAGAATGGGTTTGTAAAAAGATCAACTACTAGTATGTTGAGTGGAAAGCAGCTTGCTTCTCCAAACACGGTGAGTTATGTGATGACCTTAGTGAACACATTTTATCGTATTTTCTGTGTTCTATGGTATTGAATATTAAATATTACAATTTTTTATTTGTCTGAATGAAATATTGATTGAGTTGCATGTAGCTGTTGTAATCTAAAGAGAAAACTATACAAGTTTATTAGTTTATGTTATTCATGCATAAAAATTTGTTGGAAGCCTTTATGCAAGTTTAGTAGGAACATGGATAATGTGTTATTTGTTGGAAGCCTTTATGCAAGTTTATGTTATAATGTGTTATTTTTTTCTTTTTGCAGGAATGTATTGATAAACTCAAAGGAGATAAAGTTAAGGTGTTGGATCCATTACATGGTGATGTTGTGGGCATTAGGCAGATTCACTCCCTATCTATTGTACATGGAGTCAACTTGAAAGGAACAATGGATGCAAATGTAAAGATTTTAAAGGTCAAAAGTAACAAACCCCTTGTTTATGAAGACAAAATAGATGGAGCTGTTCATTTGAAAGAGAAAGAGGGAACCTTCACACAGTGGCCACTAAAATATTTGCAAAAAATGACATAGTTGAACATATTTATCATGTACTAGTTGCTAGACATCTTGGCTCACTACTTTATGCAGTATTTTGAATATGTTGTTCATGGATCTTAATTATCATGGTGTATTTGAAAGACTTGGAAACGCTTAGACAACTTTGACATTTTTTATTATATTTACATATATACTCTTAGACATCTTTGTCATCTTATAACTTGATATATATATTGATATATAGTTGCATTAATTTTTTTTATTATAGATTACCTTTATTTATCATGATGTTGAATCAATCTTTTAATTTTAGTATGTTGTAGCTTGTACGCATATGTAATATTTTTATTAACTTTTATGTTTTAGTTCAAATTTAATATTATGTTAGTTTTGCATTATAAAATTTATGGTATTTAATAAATTATTTATTTCGTGATTATATTTACTACCAATTAATGGAAACTAGTAAATAAAATGACTAAATTAATGACTAAATGTATGATTAAAGTAATGATTAAATTAATGACTAAATATGACTAAATGACTAAATAACTAAATATATGACTAAAGTAATGACTAAAGTAATGACAAAATTAATGACTAAATATATGACTAAAGTAATGACTAAATATATGACTAAATAAATGACTATCTTGACTAAATAAATGACCAGTTAACAACAATTAATGACTAAATTAATGATTAAATATATGACTAAATAAATCACTACCATGACTAAATAAATGACCAATTAATAACAATCAATGACTAAATTGACGATTAAATCAATGACTAATTAGTGACTAAATCAATGACCAAATTAATGACTAAATTAATGACCAAATTAATGACCAAATCAATGAGTACAAATCAATGACTAAATAAATGACTAAAATAGTTTAGTCACAAATTTGGTCGCGTTATAAATGACCGGCAATAAACTACTAATGGTCACGTGACCAAAATTAGTCTTTTATATG
>VDFB02158593.1:0-14729 GCA_007258455.2 Sequoia sempervirens | reverse complement strand
TGCTCCATGAATTATTGTTGTATCTCTTCTTTTTTTCACTGATGAAGAACCCATAACACTTTATTCAAGATGAAATTGTTATAAAACAATGTCCATGCCTTGATTTGTTGGTTTAATAGATCATGTGTGCAAACAAGACTAACAAGGGAAGGGATAAATTGATGCAAAAATGGGCTCACAAGTGAATTTTGGGTTTTGGAGACAGCATTACATGTGTGGAAAAAACAAGAACATTAACTTGCAATTGTGGAGAATGAACATGCAACTTCATATGTGTAATGGTAAATACAAGTTTTGCATTTGTGATTGGATCCTAAAGACTCATTTTCAAGCATTTTTAAGTGCATTTTGTACCAATTTCGGGTTTTGGAAGGTTGACAGCAAGTGAACTTATAACAAATCACTTTAAAAACACCCCTTACTTGCAAATCGGGTCTTGAGACCCCCATTGCAAGTGACAAACAAATTTTGAAAACTTAACTTGTAATTCGGGTCTTGAGACTGCCATTACAAGTGACATATGAACAAAAAATAATTTTAAAATCTTTTAACTTGCAATTCGGGCTTTAAGACCCCCATTGCAAGTTACAAGTTTAGAAAGTGACTAAAAGCACTTTCACTTGCATTTCGGGTTTCAAGACCCCCAATGCAAGTTACATGAGTTTTACAAAGTGAATAAAGTGTTTTCACTTGCAATTCGGGTTTCAAGACCCCCAATGCAAGTAAAATGAAAATTATAAAATGACTAAAGGTGCTCACTTGTAATTCGGGTCTTGAGACCCCCATTACAAGTTACAAACAAAACATAAAGACTTAAAAGGCCTTCACTTGTAATTCGGGTCTTAAGACCCCCATTACAAGTTACAAGTAAAACACAAAAGTGACTTTAAAAGCTCATAAAGTGAAATCGGGTCTTGGGGACTTGATTGCAAGTGAATGTATCACTTGCATTTTAGAACTTGAAACCCCCAAACTTGCAGTGATGTCTCTGAAACTCGACATTAACCAAAAACATGAGAAAAATGACTCAGATTTTCATGATAACGGACGAGAGTGAATGAAAAATGTTGGCCAAAAGGACTATAGACCCAAAACTTAAAATTCCCAACTTTTGTACCTCATAATACGTGCCTTGAGGCCTAAAAATGTCAAAATTTTCATAGGCTATCTCTTATTTTTGCATGTAAAAAATCAGGGACAACAAAAAGATGATACAAATATTGGCACAAAGACCAACCTGCATAAGTTGATCTAATTATGGAATATTAACCCAATATTATCTGTAAAATGAAATTGATTATTGAGATAAACACATATACATTCACACAAGAATAGGAATAAGCGTAAGAAAAAAAATTAACACATAAATTTAAGATTCTCAAACTATCCCCATAAACTAGATGCACACTAACAACTAGTGATTTCAATTAGCAAAAAATGCATAATTATATTTCAAAGCATATAATATCAAGTTCTTGAATAATAAGCTAGAGAGTTTTTTCAATCCAAATACAAGTATATATAAGCGGGTGAGTAACCACTTCTTTTCACCCATAACTAACCAAAAAAATTGTAAAGTCTTTCAATAATACGATAAAGAAACAAGAAAGCAATTGAAGAGTCATGACAGTGGCGCTTCACTTCAAGATTCCACAGATGAGGCAAGTCTTTTTTCGCAAAGCTTGGAAGTCCCTTGCAGTAGGTGGTAGCTCCTTATGTTGGGGAATGGTAATGTTCCCCATCTATATCTTCTAGGCCAACTGATTATCGTGAGCAACTTCAATTATCCAATCATAAGTCCTTGTCAGTTCGGTTGTTTCAAACAGGACTAGGTCTACCCCACTTAATTTTCTCAAACTCTCTACATCAAAAGATTGAGAGCCAAGGATGTCATCAATTATCTTCTTAAAATCCTCTTTCAAAACTTTGACATCATCATTGCTACCACCTCCTTGGATCTTAGGCTGTAGGCTGAGTGCAGTAAGATTCTTATGAACCTCCCCGATGATTATGTTGCTTTCAGCTAACATCTTGTTTAATTCTTGTAGACCTTGTTTGATAACTTGAAGTTTCCATTCCACACTCTTGTTCCAAATCATACAACATCCATCATCAACATTGGGGATGATTTTCCAATTAGCTAATCTCTCTGTTCCCATATTCAACATTCCTTTGATCTCATTTAGGTACTGAGCCCATAACACTTCTTCTTTTCCAACATAAGCAGTATCTTTCTCTATGTTAGTTTTCAAGGCATATGCTTTCTGGTGAATATTCAATGAGTCCAAAATGATTTTATTTCCTTTATTTATTACGCCATTGCTCCAATCTTCTATGGCCTTTCCAATACCTTAAAAAATTTCATTTTGCTTACTGCCTCCTTTCCCATCATTAACGTCAGATCAAAGGATGATTCAACTTGAGAAATACGTTGAGGGGGAAAATCAAAGACTGATTTTAGGCATTTAGTTGAAACCTTAACCTGTTTCTTTAATTCATCTTTTCTCTTTTTGTCCTTTTAGATTGCTCCACCAACCTAGTTGTAGGTACTTGGAAGTTATGCACATCTCCATCTCTTGTAGAGGGTCCCAAGTTTATTCTATTAATATCAAAATCACTTGCAGTTGCCTAAGTGATTTCCTTTCGTGCAGTGGGGCGAGAAAATTTCAAACATAGATTCCCTGAGCCATCATCACCTATTAATTGGGTAGTAGTCTTCAATATTTTGGGCTTAGGATTCCTTTGAAGTAGTTTCCTCACCATATCTTATTTCGAGAGATCTAACTGTATTTCCTTCCTCCCTTAACAATGTATCTTCCAACCAAACAAGGGTAGTAGGAACAGTAGCAACCTTGGAACTAGAAGACTCAAATAAGGTTCTCTTTGTTGGAGGAGTGTTTGTTTGTATATCCTGTGACAAAGGTGGAGAAGATCTAGGTCTCAAAGGCTCATTTACCTCTATGATAGGTGATGAACGATGAGATGAGGAAGAAGTACTAATCTCAATGTTTCCTAGATCTTCTTCTCCTTTGTCAACTTCTTTATCCTTATCCAGGTGAGGTAAATCAAGGATGTATTCACCACAAGTTTGTTGGAACTAGCTCCTCTCAAGAGGTTCATCATCGCCACCACCTTGAGATCCTAATGGAATTTGGTGTGAGGATGACGCAGAAGTCCCTAAAACCACAGGGGCTTGGTTACTTCCTCCTATAGGTTGAGTATCCTGTGACCTAGTCTGAGGAAGAGATTGCTTTGTTTTCTTTTTAGCAACCCATTCCTATGTCCTATTAGCAGTGATGGATCAATGAACTATTAGCTTTGTAAAGATCAGATCCACTAAATCCAAACCATCATCTTCAATGCCCTATAAATCCTAGTCCAGACCATAAGTGATTATTTTCTCAAAGACAACCTCATCTAGCTTCTCCTTCTCACTTCAAATTCATCAAAACAATTTGCCCAATAATCTTCTGGGTTGGGCAGATGAAAGAAATTGAGTCCTAGATTTAGGTTATTTTTCACATAATCTTTTATATCAAAGGGGTACTTAGATATTTCCCTTTCAATGTTCAAAGCATCTGACATAGAGTTGCAGGTGAAAGGACCAAAACCCACAGGAAATTGAACAATTACCCTTCTACACTCCCAAAATCTCTTATTCACATCAACAAGCTTCCTGTAGACTTTAATCATCAAAAAATTATCCTCAAGGTACCTGGGGAGTTTCACAGGAAAGCCACTAAAACCACTAGTTCTTATGTAAGAAAACCTCTAAATTTGAATAAAATGACTCCCATATAAATCGATGAACTGCATGGCTTATAGAGAGTCTCATTTCAATCTTCCCTTGTAACTCTCGAGTCATCCTCATGGTAAAGGTGTCAGATATCCTTCTATGGTGAAGGAAACTCTTACCCAACTGTAATTTGTCATAGTAATTGAAAATCGGTACCTGGTCATGGGGAAGGTCACTTGACCTCAAACCTAGCCAAGGTCTAGTGCTCGCAATGGCATAGATTAAATATGAAAACATGTGAAAAGTCTTGTTAATTGCAAAGAAAAAAAACAAGCTATGCATTCTGTCACTAATGAGCTATACCCAATCCAAAAATTGGTGTCCTTCGAACATAATTTTGGTGAAAAAGTACATCCAATCTTGAAACCCATGAGTCTCTTCGTTTCCCCTGACTGTGCAATAACATCATGATATCCAATATTTCCTCAACGAAGTGATTTCTATGAAAATTTTGTGGTAACTAGGATTTTCCTCTCCCAGGCTTTGCTAATGAATTCTTTTCCATCTCATTTCGATAGAAGCCTTTCTTAGCCGAGAACTCAATTTGCTAATTGGTGAAATATAGGGATGAAATTTTTTCCCTTTCAGGGATCCTCAAACATAAATCAAAAGTGTTTCTTTGAATTTTAACCGCCAATCTATTATCTTTTTTTCTAATTTAACAGGTCTGAGAATCATAGTGCTTGATACATTTGAGGACCAATTCTGGGCACTACACTGCTATAGGGAATGTGGCTGCCTCAACTAATCCACGATCGATAACTTGTCGTGTGATGGGTGGTGGATTTGGTTTACTAAATTTTTCCCTAAATTCATCTAGATTCACTTGCCCTAGTTTAGTATCCCCTATCTCAGATGTAGTGCAAGTTAACCTAGAAATGTATTCATATCCCTAGAATTTGTACCTCATGGTGGCCAGGGCACTAGGGTTTGTATACAGTTGCACTGGAATAGGTGATAATGTTGAAAAATATTTTGAATTTATGCTGCAATTTTAAGATAGCTATTGAACCAGGTAGGGAAGAAATACCTTAAACAATTATGGAATTCAAGAATCAATGTCTGCACCAGCACGGTCGCCTTCATCCATCTTTCCTAGTATTGCAGCTGAATTATGTTCTTCTCAACTAGCTCAAGTTTCCTTTTATCTCTCCGCAATAAATGCACAAGTTGATATGCATTTAAAGGCACCCCCTTGTCATGTTGGCGTGTGTAACCTTTCACATCATTACCTCATTATAACTACCTTTTGAAATTTTGAAAGGAAACGACTGCCTTATCGGAAAAAAAGTTAGTTCACATAACTCTAGTAGACTCTGCCATGAGTTCTATAACCCACGGGAAACACCACCCATACTTTAATACTCAGTTCACGACATCTTCAAAATCTCCATCATCTTTGTGGTGGAAAAAGAAAGAGTTTCTATAACTTGGTGAAACACTACAACATAAATTCTAAGAGTGTCGAAATAGCTCAAGCGATGACTAAAGTGGAACTTACAAAGTTCACGTAACTCTAACAAATACCGCCACACAAAAAACAAAACAATTATTAAAGAAGACCATCGCTACAGGGAATGAAAGAGTTTTAACAACTCGAGCGGTGACCGACAAGGTTACGATAACTGATCAAAAGGCCGCCAACACGAGACTTCGCCAAAAATTTGGATAGTAAACAACTTTTGAGGGATGACCAAAAGTGTGGTAACACAAAGTACATGGCATTGATGAGTAGAATAATAAATATAGATCCTTCTAACTTCCAAGAAGGAGTAGATTGAAAAATTTGGTAAGACACTATAGTGGAAGAGTACACATCAATAATTAAAAATGATGGATGGGATATAATGTCAATATTGAAAGGGAAATTAGTTGTGCGTTCTATCTGGATCTACAAAATCAAGCATGCTACATATGACAACATTAAGAATTTCAAACCAAGGTTTGTGGTGAGAGGGTTCTCCTAGAAAGAGGGAGTGGACTATGAGGAGATATTCACTCCAATTTTGTGATTAGATACACTTCCATTAGAACAACTATATTTTTAGATTTATTTATGGGATGGAAGATACATCAGATGTATGCTAAGATTTTTTTCTTAATGTTATTATTGAGGAAGAAGTGTATATAGAGTAGCCTCAAGGCTTTGAGGTAAATGGGAAGGAATCCGATGTTTGTAGGCTTAAGAAATCCTTGGATGCACTCAAATAGGCACTAAGAGCTTGGTATTCCAAGATGGATGAGTATCTACAAGTATGGGCTTCACTAAAAGTGAAGTAGATCCTAATCTATATTCTATAATTATTGGGATTGATACACTTATTTTGGTGTTATATGTAGATGATTTGTTTATTATAGGAGAATAACACCTCATTGCAAGGTGAAAAGTAGATTTAAAGCTATTGAGTTTGAGATAGAAATTGGAAAGATGCATTACTTCATGGGTTTAGAGGTTTGGTATAAATTAGGGAAGATCTTCCTTGGGTAGGTTAAATATACAATTGAGATCTTGAAACGATTTAGGATTTAGGATTGCAAACCTATGGACACACCTATGATTATTAATATGAAGAAGGTTACAAATTTAGATTTAGAGTTGGTGGATCCCATGTTGTATAGGTAGTTGATAAGTTCCTTAATGTATTTGGTCAACATTATATTAGATATAGATTTTGCAGTTAACAGCTTGAGTCAATTCATGGTGGAACCAAGGTAGGAGCATTGGGTAGCAACAAAACATGTGCTTAGATATTTTAGGGGCACAATGGATTATGATTTGAGATATCTTGGATAAGGTGAAGTAAATTTGTAAGGGTATACAGACTTAGATGGGGTAGGTAGTGTAACAAATACGAAGAGCACCTCAATGTGTTGTTTTAACATTGGTTCAACAATGATAACTTGGTTCAATAGGAAACAAAATTTTAATGGCACTTAGCTCAACATAGACATAATACCATGACAACCAATACTACTAGTTGTGAGGTCATTTTCCTTTGCAAGTTATTTGCAAGATTGTTTGATTAGGGGTTGGATCCCATGATCATTTACTATGATAATCAAAGTTGTGTCAAATGAGAATCCAATGTTTCATGATAGGTCTAATCACATAGAGATCAAATATCACTTCATTTATGAAAATATTTAGAATGGAGTAGTTAAGCTTCATTATACTTCCACAAATCAATAGATAGTTGATATTCTAATCTAGCCCTTAGCAAAAGGGAAGTTTGAATCTGATAGACACAAACTTAATGAAAAAAATCCATATTTAAAAATTCATGGTGTACACTTAACACTAAATTTTTTGGGTTCCCAATATGTTCCCTTTTTTCCTTGATAATATCTTGAGAATTGAAAATATCTTTATCTTATGGTATTCCAAGAAATACTTGAGAAAGATAATTGTTTCTATGGTACAAATGGTGAAGATTAGATTGTTCAAGTTTTAGCTCAAATAGGAACTTCCACACAACTTTAGTGTAAATTTGTTGGAAGTGGTTCGAGTTATTCTATTTTGCATTTCACTTTTAGTAAAAAGTGTACCTATTCGAAAGTGTACCTTGTAACCTATAATGGGGTTAGAGAAGACAATCTATACAAGTTATAGGGTGAATCCATTTTAGCTTTAGTTCATGATAGTGACAAATTGTGTGAGTTATTGCACAAGGGGATGGGCCATCTATATCACAAAATGTTTTGCCTTCTATGGGAGATAGTCACAAGTCTTCCGGATTTCAATATTGAATAGCAAGGAGTACTATGTAGATGATACACACTTAGCAAGTATGCCAAGGATGCTTTCCCAAGCAACGACCAAAAATCTAAGGAAAATATAAGCTTATTGTATTTAGATGTTTGTGGATTGATATTAGTAGCATCAATTTTAGGAAGTATCTATTATGTTTGTTGTCGTGATTTTTAAATGTGAATAGTTAAATTCAGCAATCTATTGAAACATTGGATCCAAACTCGGGTTGTGGGTGACCTATAATTGAGATTGAACCTCTGGATTCTAGACGGCTTCTATGATGGTCAATTAGGTACTTGAATGATTTTCTTTGAGAAAAGGGAAAGAAGAACTATTGCTAAATGCATGAAACTGAAACTAAAACCTCAGTGATGCACCTAAATGATGGTGTTGCATGCAACTTGTTTCACAATTACACTTCAATAATCCTATTCGCACAACTAAATCTGAATAGTTTAACCACATAAATAATTTATATGAAGGCTTGACTGTATTACTATTTTTGAAGGAAAAGAAATAAAATAGTAAAGTAAGTCAAATGCACAACATACAACCTATGGAATCAAACTTGATTGTATACAAGCACATATGAAATGAGATGGGAAAATAAAGGTTTATGAGATTAAACATGATAGATTCCTTATCAAATCATTCACACAACATGACACTTGATATTTTGAAGGCAAACACTTTAGCCTACTAAAAGGTAAAAGGAAAGCTCTGCAAATTTAATGAAACTTGATTAAATTGTAATAATTTGCTATTGTATTAATCTGTAAATAAAGGTGAGTTACATGATAATTGACTTTGCAGAATGCAAAGGCTGAAAAACAAGAACTAGAGGAAAAAGATTAACTTTTTCCAATATATACAAAAGATGCAACTCCAAAGTGCATGAAAGATGAAACTGAAAGTCAATTTCAGTGAGGAAATGACAACTCCAAGGAAAATCCACGAGAAAAAGGAAAAATCCCTAAAAAGAAGGCTCAAACTCATGCAAAAATGAGTGAACTCAGTCTCAAACTCGCACTCACAATGTGTGTAGCTGAACTGTAACTCAAGCTGAACTGGAAATCCATAACAGTGAGTCAAGCATGCAAAAAATCACCTCGTAAAATTCTCCCACGAGTAAACATGAAAATGCATGAAAGGAAGTCTCACAACTAATGATATCTGCAAGAACAAGTGGCCAAACTACCCCTGATCTGTGTATAACTTATGTCAAGTCATAATTTTACGCAATCTGCATGTAAAGCGTCCCAAAATCTATAGAATAGGCTCTTATCATATGTTTTAATGTTAAAACATGATAATATTACTTTAAATGTTTAGTTGAACATTAAATTCTTCTCAAATTATGCAAGGGTATAATATCTTCCAAGATCAAAATATACTTTTGAAGTAAATCCTCAAAAATCACGGCCCCCTTATTATTCCTCTCCATGCATAAACTTCAAAATGCATTTACCAATATAGATTAATTGACCACCATGCATATTATCATAGCCGACCACCATGCACATTATCAATATTTCAATAGTAATTGACCATAATGATAATAGTTGACTACATTGGTGATTATTTTGACTTAAAGCCATGAGCAGAATGATAGGATGATAATTGATAATGATTTTTGTTAAAACAATCATCAAAACTTTCGACTTAGGCCCAGGAGACTTAAAGCAAGGAAACCCTAGAATGATAATCATTTGCATTTTGACTTTGGAGAAGAAGCTTCATGAAGAATTTGGCCGCCGACCTGGCATTTGAAGCTCGAACTGCACCCTTCTATGTTGATTTTGATGATATTTTGAGAGATTCTGAACAAACAAGGTAAGATCAAGATTATTCTATCATTAATCTAAGTCCTTTCAATCATTTTAATGCATTTTTTTGGCCTCACACCCACGACTGTGACTCATTTCTCATATATTCTGTGCTATTCTCTTTTCCCTATTGATTTCTGCATTTTGTTGGCTCTGGCCGCCATGAGAGGAGAAATGTTTGCAAGAAATAACTTGAGTTCTATGGCTATAGACCTCCTTATGAATTATTTATGCATTAATGGACAAGGTAAGTTTGAAACTAAGCTATTTCATGGATTTTACTCTATTTCTAAAATAAATCTTGGCATAAAGACCATGACCATGCTCATTTTTTGATATATCTTGTGTCTTCACTTGTTCTGGGCTGCCATTAAAGCCTTGAGAGAGCATGACTTGCATTGGTAAACACATATTAAGAAATAATTTCTAGAAGCACTATTCTATGGCAATGCTGGTAAGTTTCATTTTTCTCCTTGTGTATATTTCCAGCCTCTTTTAGGACACCATACTGGAATTGAGCCTTTGTCTTTGATTTGAGATTACTCTTTATTGTGACTTTGACTGAAGGAAACAACATCATATTTGTATTCTATGTATATGTAAAATGCTTTCTCCATTTTCCTTTAACGTCATATATTTGTAATCCTGATTTGAACAAGTCACGGATTCACAACATTCTGGGAGTTTTGTTTCTGTATTATCCATCTGGGTATTCATGATTTATCATTCTTAATAGATAATGCTTGTGAGATTGACTCCTAACATGTATTGACTCTTTTACTCACTAGTATCTCCATCCCCTTCCCTTAAGGCAGTACCTTTATCAGGAAGGACTAATAATATCAACAAAAGTGAATGAAAAATGTCTTTCTGTTTAAACTTCCTCTCTGTAAACTTTGGAAACAACTTTTGTCTGAATTTGAAAGTAGATTCTCTGTGGCATCCCTATTGGTTGAATATTTTGCAAACTTGTGAGATTTAGCAAAATGGTGGTTTCAGCCACAGTGTGTGAGTGTAATACTCTCCTAATTTAGGGAAGGCTCCCCCTTTTTACTAACTAAAACTAAAATGGATGGAATAACAACCTTTCCTCTTGTTTCAAGAAAGATTATGTTCTTTTCTCTTCACTTAAAAAGTAACAATAACTTTTAGAAAAACTCTTATAGCAACTTGCAATAAAATCAAGAGAAAGGAAATGAAGTTTCTTGAAAGCTCAAAGACTTTCGTCACTTCCTTCGGGACGGGAAAACAATTTCAAGCACAAAGTCTTGAAAATCTGAGATCCTATCTACCCTTTTGAAAAATAATCTAATGACAATATACAGCACAAGACAGCACAAAGTCTGCAAGTATGATGTATCTATTAATTACTACAAATGGGAATTATTACGAGCACAAAGACTTGCAATTCTTCTTGATTTCTAAATTCAAATTATGAATTCAACCTTCAACATTCACAGCACAAAGTCTGCAAATATTTCAATTGAAGCTCTCCTTAGCAATTTTCCACAATCTTCAAATAATCACAAAGCAATGCTCCAAAATGACATAAGAACACAATGGATGCAAAGTAGGACTTCAACACAAAATCTGAAATTTCCAACTCTTTGATATTACTTGAAAAATAACAACTTATAACTATAAAGCTCAAAGTCTTTATGAGTACAAAATTTTGCAGAATTTTCTTGCTTGCCAAAAAGATAAAGATTACAAAGGACCCTCTCAAGTATTTATAGGAGAGAGGTCATGAGAAAAAGGTGGGAGGATCCCAACTAACTTGAGAAATTCTCTCAACCACCAACTACTTGCAATTGACTTATTCCAATTTACAGTCCTAAATTATCTTGACTTGTAATTTGATTACATGTAATTACAATCTTCAATAATGCGAGTAGCATGGCCACTTGCCATTACAATTTCTTACTTTACATGTAATTTGTCAAAACAAAATTACAAATGCATAATGGAAATTATTCTAAGTGTCCAAGACATGACTCAAACTACATCATTCTTCATCTGCGATGATCTTCATGCTGCTTCAGGATTTTAGAATTTGAAGTATTCAAGATTTCGAACTTGGAACGGGAATTTGCATTCTTAATGATCTTTGTGTCCTTGGCGAACTTCAACCTTATCATAGGCTTGGAGTAGTATCATTTCTTTAGGAAGGAAATTCTTCTATTCGTTGCGTTCTTTTTCCATGCTTGATTTACTTTGTCCCTAGATGGTTTCATGAGGATTATTGACCTTCGAGCTGTCCCATGAATTACTGTTGTATCTCTTCTTCTTTTGTTCACTGATGAAGAACCCATAACACCTTATTCAAGATGAAATTGTTATAAGACAATTCCCATGCCTTGATTTGTTAGCTTGATAGATCATGTTTGTAAACAAGACTGACAAGGGAAGGGATAAATTGATGCAAAAATGGGCTCACAAGTGAATTTCGGGTTTTGGAAGGCTAACTGCAAGTGCAATGTGTAATCAGGATTTTTGGAACATATTGCAAGTGCAAGATGAAAGGTAGGAAGAATGAGAGGTCATTTTTCAAACTTTTCACTTGATTTCTTGACCAAAACTTCCTACTTGCAATTGGTTTGCAAAATCCTGATTTGCAGCCAAGGGCATTATTTTTCATTCTTTTTTCGCAGAAAATGGCAATGAGATCATGGAGAAATGGGTATGAGGTGAAATGAATGAAAGAAAATGCGTTTTGTAGCAAGGCACGTTTGACATGAATGAATGACGTTTTCTTTATTATGAAATGGAGGCATATGGCATTTTTATTGAATGGCATTTCTCATTGAAATGGAGGCGTATTGAATGGAAAACAATGGAAACACATTTTGAATGGAAAGAATGACGTTTTTCTGCAAAAACATTTTTATTATGAGATGAATCTCAAATACCAAACAATGGCGCCACAAAAATAAGAGACTACAAGATGCATAAACATTAAAATAAAAGAAATTTGTAACAAGAAATTGCAAACTAAAAAGAAGAGGAAACCCTAGACGTCTTGCAAAAACGTAGCCAAAGAAGTTTGATCAATTTATTACAGCTGAAGATCCAATTTCTTTGCCAAGGCATCATAATAGGAAGACTAAATCAAACTTCAAATGGCCTCTTCCATTAATGGCATCAAAATTTTTTATGTCTCTGAACAAGCAATGGAAGTATTCAAACTTCAAATCGAAACTTTTGGAGGCCTTTGCAAGTTGATTTCATAAGAAATCAGGTTTCTCACAACACTTTTCAAGTTTATTTGCACGAAAAAGACCAAATCGGGCTTTTTGAAGCATGTTGCAAGTGACTTTAAATCAAAATCGGACTTTTTGAGGTGAACAACAAGTTTACTTTTGAAAAATAACTCCAATCGAACCTTTTCAAGGTCATTGCAAGTTTACTTTATGATAAAAAAAAAACTCAAATAGGAAATTTTTAGGCTCATAACAAGTAACTTAAGTGAAATTGGGATTTTAAAGACATATTGCAAGTGACTTTTAAAAAGTAACTTGTAATGTGCTCTAAAAGTTCCTATACATGTAAGTTATCTCAAAAGTTCCTACAAATGACTTAAAATGAATTCTTTTTTTTTTAAATGACTTGCAATAGACATAAAAAGTTCCTATTATTGACTTGCAATAAGAAACTAAATCTCCTACTTGCAGTGGCTACTCTAAAACCCGAAATTGACCAAAAAAACAAGAAAAATAACCGGGAGCCAATGGAAACAAGATGAGAGTATGAATGAAAAAGTTAATAAAAGGACTATAGACCCAAACTGAAATTTTTCTAACTTTTGGTAATCAGAACATGTCTTAGAAGAGAAAAATCTCAACTTTATCAAAATTTGATAATATTCTAATTCTTAACAAGTCAAAAATTAGGGACAACACATCCCTATCTTGGAAGATATTTAAAATTGCATGCATAATATGCTGATAAAAATGTATGCTATTGACACTTCCATAACTACCTTAATTTCTGATTCAAAAGATCTGAATGATAATCTTTGAATCTACAGGCAACTTCCCATTCTTTTGGTATTTGCATTTTCTCTCTAGGAACTCCTTTTCATAAGATTGTTGTAGCATGTTTCATCTTGTTCTTCCAACTCTGCTAACTAAAACAAATGGGACTGGTAATGATAACAACAACCATACCCCTTGACATATTAATGATATCTCTCATAATGTTGATGCTTAATCCCTTTCTGACATATTGAGACTGCTGCTTGATATGAAGCTCTCATTACCATTAATACAATAGTTTACTTGAGTTGTTCTTGCAATGTTCACCTGCAACATTTGGCACTATAATGAATGTTCTTTATAAAATGCTCCCTTCTTGTTAAATACAAATCTATTTTTCTTGAGTCTTTTGTAGACTATGTATGTGCTTCAGAGTTGTAAGAAATAACTTGATTGCTGAATGCTCTGCTTTCCCTTCAGTATAAAGGGGCTCAATGCCTCATCAAAATGTGAATATAAATGAAAGACAGAGCTGAAACAAGAGATGATAAATGAAATATATTTATTTAATTGTTCCTTTGAATGATGAGCAAAAGATAATTGCTTAATTTATTTTACCATGCTGAATTAGACCTCTTGATGACAGTCCTAGATGATGACTGTTTCTTTGATGCTTTAATAACTCTCATATATGAACGTTGAATGAGAAGTGTCCTTATGATATGTCGGGTTCAATTCTTGTGTGATCCCATTTTACTCCACATATCTGATAATATAATCACAAACGTAATGAACCTATTCCTGCACATTGAAACAAACATGTTAGTAAAATAAAAGAAGTTGAAAGCTTACATTGAGTTTCGTGTTCCTTGATTATCAACCTTTGTAACTCAATCATCTAGTGAATTCCTGATTGAATGTAAATTACATTCCTGTTGGTAGTGTAGGCATAAAGTATAATGTAATTCATTATTGCTTAGAGTACACCTCTAACATTATCTTTTACAATTTTGTAGGTTCATGGAGCGTGTAAATGAGTTTGCTGCAGCTTGGAGATGCGACAACTGAAGACATCAAGCGAAAGTGATTCATCATCATAGGAAATGATGAATTGATCCTCTTCTTTGTGCTTACATTATCTTCAATAGTGTAGCTTTCATTGAATTTTTTATTCACTATTTGATTATCATAATCAAATTCAGTTACTCTCGCGGCTTGTGTGAGATTTTAGTGTTTTTACAAAATGAATAAAAAGCATTATTATGCAAATTCTCAATTTTGTTTTAAATATTTGCACAATAAAACTGTAATTCAGATGTAATATGATCTCTATGATGAATAATGAATACTTTAGCAGCAATTCTTGAAAATTTATGTACCTA
>VDFB02158592.1:0-68753 GCA_007258455.2 Sequoia sempervirens | reverse complement strand
GGACCCCACCCCTCTCCGCCTCCGTTTAGCTATTACCAGGTTACCTAGTGACCTCCCTCGGGATCAGACTCGTCTCCCCCCTAATATAGTCGAGTGTCCCCAGATTTCCTTAAGCGGTGGGTCCCATCAGTCGCCTTCACCTTCGGTCGGACCCTGTCGAGGAACTACTAGAGTTGCTCGGACCAGAGCCTAGTACAACCAATTTGCTGGACTAGCACAAACGATAGCCTAGCCTGGAGATTGACATAGCCCTATCCCGCCTCGAGAGTCGCGTTCGGACTATACCTACAGTTTTAACAAGATCAGTTGGGGTTCGAACCCAACCCCCAATCTGAATCGGGGGCAACCAGCTAATCTATTGAATGATGCCTTCCCTCCTTCCATCCATCTACATAGAACTGATGCCGGAAGCCGAGGGAAGAGTTCTCTCCTACTAGACCTCCCCCTCTTGATACTGACTAGAAACCCAAAGGAAGGTTGTAAACCACTTTCCTTCTTCCCTTAACCCCTACCCTAATTATAGTTCCCCGGTCACTGGGCTGCTGAGAGGAGAGACAGGAGGTGCTCTTGGGAATGGGATTTGTGTTGCTTCTTCTCGAGGCCAGCCCGGCGCCCTACAATTTTATGGGCCGGCGCATTATCCGTTCCTTCGGTTTCGGGCTCCGGTTGGAGGGCAGCCTTGGGTGCAAGCTGAAGCCTTCGCTTACCCTGGACTAAAGGTAGATGCTCTTTCTCGCCCTCTCTCTATATGGGTGGGGGTCTAATCCGAAAGTATTGGCGGTAACCCGACTAGTTGTATCGCTCTCCTAACTAGCCTATAGAATGGTAGGGGGGTGGGAAACTATAGTTCCGGCTATAGTTGTTCAGTGAGGAAGGAATTGTTTCAATCGAAGTGATCGCCCTTCCTTCCATTGCTCCCCCACCCACCCGACCCTACAATTCTATGGGGAGAAATCAAATCCAACTAATCTTCTTCGCCTTCGTGCCTGCCGGTGTGAGTGAAAAAGCTTTGAAAGGCCGGGCCCTACCGTTGGGTTAGTTGATTAGTTGGTTATTTCGCAACGCAGCCCTCTTGAAAACTTTGAGCGAGGCTACCGAAGTTATTATGTGATCTCCGACTAACCACATCCCACTGGAGTGGGGCGGCAGTGCCCGTTATTCACGTACATAACAGAAGTTCACTTTTATTATCTTCCCGGTCCATAGATAATGGCTTACTATCGCAGCGCCATCAGTCGGTCCAACCCGGTGAAGAGGCAAACGCCGATTGGGTTTGGAACTTACAATTCGATCAATCAATCAGTGATGGATATTTGCTCACCCACCCCTAAAAAGAGTAGGGCCAGTAGTCGGTTGGACCTCGAGGATCGAGATCTCCCTATCTCCTCCCACGCCCTCTATAGCCCTACTATTCTATGGGGCCTGCCTTTGGCAGCCGACCATATTGGAACTATAGTGGGGGGGCTGCCGAAGGCAGGCAAGGGGTGGGTGGGTATAGGCAATAGGGGGAGAAAGCCCCCCTCGGTGGGTTACTTAGGGTGGGGGGCCCCTACTATTCTATGGCCCCCTACTATTCTAAAGGGCTGGGTGGGCAATTTCTTCCAACTAGAATCCCCACCCTGCATGCAGGGTGGGGGGGACTATAGGGAATTTTAGGGGGAATGGCACCCACATAGAATTGTAGGGGCCTCCCACCCACCCCTTCAAATATTAGGGCTATTCCCCCCCATCCCGATAGCCGTTGGGTGGGAACTATAATGGAACGGGGATTCTAGTGCCGACCACCCACCCTGCCATGTTACGTATTGATTCGAGCTACCGCAATTTTTGATTCAGGTGTTTAGAGAACAGGTTGGCGGATTAGGTGGGAATTGAACCCACACTACCCAATGGAAGGCACTGGCTAATCTACTGACGTAATATCATTCCTTCCCATCCTTATTGCCCTCTATTCTATTGGCGGCCTTCCCATTCAAGCGAATGGCGGCCTGGGCAATTGAATTGCTTCCCATCCTCCATAGAATTGTAGGGGCGAATGGATCTGGTTTCGCTGATCCGCGGGGGTGGGGTTAGTCTATATCGGCTTATTGGCCCCGGGGGGCCCTATATTCCTGTGGGCCCCACCCAATCCCTACAAACACTATAAAACTGCCTCCTATCCTCATTTCAATTCACAAAAAAACAAATCAACAAGAAGCTAATAGTGTGAGTGTGAGAGTGAAAGCTGCATGTGTAAGGTGCAAGAGTGAGAATGAAGAGCAAGAGGGTTGAGGAGCAAGAAGAGGAGTGATGTCAAGTTAAGGTTCACTTCAAAATTCAAATGCTTAAAACTAGTTTGCCAAAGTTTCATTTTTAATTCTTATACATCTTTTTATAACTATTTATAATTTTTTCAAGTACTATATGTATTTTATTGTCATTGCCTAGCCACCACCCCACCACTGTCCCCCTGCCATCCCCAAACTCAGGCCCTTGGTCCCCTCGTCCTCGAAACTCATCCCCGTGTCCCCATGACCACCCGTCAGGAAACTCCATGGAACTATGCTTTTTACTAGTTTTATCTCTGCACACTATATTTGACATGAAATAGAAAAAATAGTTTTTTAGTGTTCCATGGATGGGGATGCGTCCCCAAGGGGTCCAAGTAGCATCCCCAACATTCTGGACATCTTGGGCACTTGGAGGGGACAGCCCCATTTATCAAGATTTGAGAGCTTGCTAAAACCCCTAAAAACCAGAAAGGAGGAGAATTGTCATTGCAAATGCAGCATATTGTATTTACATTTTAAATTTCAGCTGATTTTAGTTTGTTTAAGTTATTTTAATAGCTGTTCCCTTGCCATCCCTGAAATTTGTGAAATTTTTTGCCATCCCCTAAACCTTGTCCCTGTGTTCCCCCATCCATGGAAACTTGGAGAAACACAGTTTTTTTTCTATTTTTACAACTAGTGCTTCTTTTTTAGCTTCTGAGTTTCCCTATATTTTTCCTGTATTAAAACTGAGTAATAGAATTCCATGGACATTTTTGCCTCACTGTGTCATTGACATGTAAATAGAATGCTACTATGCTCAAGACTCAAATGTTAGGAGAGATTACTTGCTGACTTTCTCATTGGTTAGTAATGAGAACACATTGGAATCACAAATATTAGATGGGGATGCCTTGACATTATTGACATTTGCCCCCTAATGTCTCATCAATTCAGGCCATTTTTCAACAAATATTCTCTAGCTTGCACTTCATGCTAACTTAACAAATCTTTCTTTTGAGGATGAGGACAAATAGTTCTTTCCTCTTGCATGTCAAGGTATATGTACGGCCTTGTACTTCCACATTGCTTTTGGTTGGGTTTACATTACATGTCTCTTTTTTTATCTCTTATATGATATATCATGTACCTCTTTTACAATTTCAGTTTGTAATTTCTCTATCTTTTTGGTCTTTTCTTTTATTCATCTCTTCTTGGAGATCTCTTCTCTTTTTGGTGCTCCTAGCAGCTGTTGCTCTTTGCTATGTAGTGTGTCTCATTGACTAACTTTGGTCATATTTGTAAATGGGTCCATCTCACAGATAACATCAGTCAACTGTCAATCATTTAGAAGCTTTATATTAGTTTCTATTGTATGTAATACATTTCTCATGTGACAGTGTCTGTACATGTGATGTATATATTGTTTTATTGATTCAATCTGTTGCAATATAATTGCATGACCGTTTTTTTGTTTTTTTGGCAAATATAGAATTACATATACTATCCATATTTGAATTATTTGGGATAGTTAGTCATGTGTTTTGCATATAATCATCAAATATCAGAAATAGCCTAGAACTGAATTTTGGTTTCTACAAATTGTGATTGTAGTTAAAGATATCAGAGATCCAAGTGATTTGGCTTTTTCTGCATCTTACTGAATAACAACATCTTGGCATTTGAAGACAGAAAAAGTTGATCTGGAAACTACGGTTGTTGATGAAAGTCAAAGTTATTCAAAGTCACGAAGAGCTTCTCTCAGGTCCAGACATGAAAAGTGCAGTGGTAGGTTCTTGAGGCATTGTGTGACATTCCAATGTTTTGTTTCCTTAGATCTTTGTGCCTGTCAGGTGATTGGTTTTTGAGTTTTTAGATTTAGACAACATAAATATTAAAATTCCCCTATTGGCTTGTTTGGGATAAATGATTTCTCTTACAAGATTACCTGATTTCATATTTGGGAAAATTTCCTTTGCTGAAGTAAACATTTGTGTTTTATCTGCATAATTTTTAAAATTTTCCTAAATAAATGGGTGTTGGGTTATCTCATTGATGACAATGAGGGACTTAGGCTTTTGGTCGTAGAAGTTGCTGAATCTGGGATGCTGTGCAGTCTAAAGTTTCCATGATAACTCCTTAATTATCCTGCATTTGTCTCCTCTGCCTTTTCAAGGTGACTGTACACACTAGAATGAAAGAAAAAATATAGGTGGAGTGAAGAAGTGACTGTATACACTAGAATGATATTTGTTGGACTTGGAGAACTTGCTTCGAATATGACTTTTAAGCATGTATTATTCTATACATTTGCTAACACATTCTACTTCTCTTGGGGTTATTTCCAGATTATTTTCAATAAAATCATCTCTTCCATTTTATTGTAAAGAGCATGCAAGCGACATCATGATATTTACTACTTTTTAATCTATAACAAACAAAGTTCAATTTGTATATACAGCCCTTTTTTAATTTTCCTGTGCTACCACTTACAAAGTGTCAGGTCACTTATCCTATTATGCTAATTGATTTTTAAAACATAAATAATGGGATGCTGCATATGGCAAGTTTTTTGGATTTTTTTATGCTCAGATATTCTTGGTAAAGTGGGCACCCTTTTATTCATAAGTTATGTTTTAGTTTATTATTCATGGATCTACTGAATTGCTCATCTGAATCTAATTTACTCGTGTAAAATTGTTATTCAGAAGATAGTGCTACTGAATCTGATGATGATAATGATAGACAAGATGGAGCAGATGAAGAATCAGAAGAGGATGATGGTGCTTATTTTGATACAAGGGATTTTCTATCATCCACCTCTTCAAGGAGATCTGATTCTGGATACAGGCGAATATCTGTTGATTCAGAGGAAGGTTTGACATTTCCAAATAATGTAGATGGGTTTAATGCAGACATAGAAACAGTTGGATTTGACTACCCAAATGTACAAAGACGAAGGAAATTGCCAGAGCCAAAGGAAAAGGAGAAAGGAGTGAGCCTTTGGTCAATGATTAAAGATAACATTGGAAAAGACCTCACCAAAGTGTGTCTTCCAGTCTACTTTAATGAGCCTCTCTCATCCTTGCAAAAGTGCTTTGAGGATTTGGAGTATTCTTACCTGCTTGATCGGGCATATGAATGGGGCAAACAGGTAAGCATTATAATATTTATGATATTAATTTAAACTCAGCAATCTTTGACTTCTGTATAAATAGGTAAAAATAAAGGTCTGTTTAAATTGATTTTTAGTCTACTTGAAAACTCAAATTTGGATGGATGTAATATTCGTATCATGTTAATGTAATGAGAATTGAGTTCTTCTTTTAAGTCTAATACCAGTGCCACCTGAAGATGAAGAAGATCAAACTTTTGATATTATTTAAATTATCAAAATAAGTTTAATGGAATATTCCTTTGCATACTGAATGTCTAATATTTACGTTAGTGGTTGTGTGCAACACGTCAATTTCTGATTTAAGTCTTAATATCAATTCTCTTTGCTAACGTAGTGATTTTTTTGATTTAATATTACTATTAAACCAATTCTTGGATTTTGAATATTAAAAAACTGTAGAAACATATTAGATATTGATTTGTTCTGCCATTGTTCTTTGTTTTGAGCAATATCTCTTTTCTGATAGGTATTGTAACTATGAAGTAGCTCAAAACTGCCTATGCATTGGACAAAAAATGGGAAAATTGAACTCTATTATCTTTCTTTCATTAATTTGCCCGAGTTAGCCATTTTGAAGTGTTAATGATCTTCACTATTGAGGCAGATGAATTTGCTTGGTTTTAAAAAAGTACGCTTATAATTTATTCATAGACCTGTATATTCTTAAATCTGATAAAGCTTGTATTTTTAAAATGCTGAATAATGATTAGTAAGCATCAAGAAGATGTGGCATTACTCACTATTATGTTTACTTGAAACAGATGTATTGTGGATGTGATGAATCAGAAGTATGTCATTGGAAAGTCCACAATGTATAGGTGAAGACTAATTCTTGCTTACATGGTGCATGTCTCGTTGTTGTGGTATAGGGAAACAGCCTTATGCGGATACTAAATGTTGCAGCATTTGCGGTATCTGGATATGCTTGTACTGACGGTCGAAACTGTAAGCCTTTCAATCCTCTTTTGGGGGAGACTTATGAGGCTGATTACCAAGACAAAGGCATCCGTTTCATTTCTGAAAAGGTTAGTTTGGCTCTTCTAAATGCATGTAGAATCCAGACTCAAACACATTGTAATGGATGAATATAAATCACAATCAGTAAATAAGGCATCTTTATATTCATTGCATTGGCACTCAGTATGAGCAGTCTTTGCCTCCTCTTGGTTTGGCCTTCATCAATCCTCCTTTGGTCACAGATCTTCCTTTGTCATATTTTTTTTGTTAATATTTGTATTACCAAGCATTATCATTGACTTGTTTAGGGTTTACCCACTGTTGGTTCACCCACCCTTTTAGTGTATTTGTTATTAGATTAATTAAGTACTAGTTAATGTCAACAATAATTTTTTTTTCATTTGTAAGTTGTTTGTAATGTAGTTTTACTTGTGCTCTCTTAAGCACATTCTTTCATGTAGGTTGTAGGTTGTTATTTAGTTGTTCCTAGAATGTAGGAAGTTTTTTTAATCTCTGACTTATATAATAAGCCATTCGGCAGTGTAAGAGCTATGGCTTGTGCGATTATTTTAATATGGTATCAGAGCCAATCTATTGGAGAGCCTATACTGAGAGTTTGGTGTATTGTCCAAATCTATGGAGAATTTTTCAGTTGAGATTTTGATGCAATGAATGAAATCCATGGGTGACTTCTGAAGCATTGAAACAGTAGTGTGAATTATGATTAGTACGACAGTTTCTTTGAGGCATTTTAGAGGAGAGTCCAGTTCATACAGCCTGAAGAGTGAATACATTTGGAGGTACAAACTAGCCAGCATCATGGGAGGTGCTCTTAGTGGAAAGAGGCCTTTTGAATTTTTTTGAAGCAAAATAGAGTGTAAAAGTTTCTGGGCATTGCTGTAGACTGTAACAGCAAATTCATTATGTAGGAGATGCTTCTCATAAAGAGAACAGTGCAGCAGCTATCCAATGCATCTGCTATGATGAAGAAGAGACAAAAATAAATTCAGTATGTTCGCAGAGAAATAGAAATACTAAGGTGTTTTTAGAAAAAAGTTTTAGTATAAAATCTGTATAATTTTGGTTTCATATATATTTAGGACAGCATGATCGTGTCTTAATAAATTTCAAACTTTATTTGTGCTTAAATTTTTCAACTCTGCTGAGAGAAATTGTGTTACTTTTGTATCTTCTGATCCAGAAGAAAATTTTCCCTGAAACTTTGTCACATTGTGAGTATTATTACTACATTACACATCCCTGTAATTTTTTTTTGCTCCAGCATTTTTTTGTCTCATTGTAAATGTTTGGTAATCTTCCTGGAAAGATAATCATAATTTAGTATCTTTCAAACTGTTGAGAGTTTACTTGTGAAAACTTGCGACACTGTGTTTAGTGGTGTCTAAAATATCCCTGTAAAGTAATATCTCCAGCTGTAATGAGTCTCCCAATTTAATTGTTTCCATAAACCTAGAGTTTATTATCGTGTCTTGAAATGGCAGAAATCCAATTGTTGCTTTTACCTGACTCTCAGAAGCTGAATGGAAGGAATTATAGCCTATAGGTTCATAAGATACTTGCCATTTGTGAGTATATCATGATCTTGGTCAGATTGTGTTGAAAAAGGAAGAAAGACCTGAAGATAATCCAGAGGACCATGCCAAAAGGCATAAGGATGATATGGGATCCAAGCAAACACAGCAGTTAGAGATCAAATTCAACAAAAGAGATTAACCTCTACAAACAAAACATTGCAAACTTGAATTTCCAATATCTTCTATTCGTGAGGAAAAATAAAAATAATATATAGGTATAATATATGCCAAAATTAAGGGATTTGGAATATCATCCAAATCTTAATATGAATTAGAAAACAAAAACAAATCAAGAAATTAACAAATCACTAACCAAAGCTAACCTCCAAACAACTAGGAAACCAACTTTTAATGTTTGACTTTTACCTTTTACATAGGATAAAAACTAATAGAATAATAAAATAATTCCTATGCTATAACTTATTTATGTACTGTGAATCCTCATCATTCCTTCCAACAATAGCGGTATTGGACTCCAGAGCTCTCAAAAGAGAAGGAAAATCTTGAGACAACTGATGGTGAGAGATCTAGTGGGCCTGATGTGGAAGCTAACCTTGGTTGGCAACAAGGTAGGAAGTGGTGGAACCCTGCTGGGTCTTATGAGTCTTTGTGTCAAAGACCTGGTCAGAATCTAGTGGAAGCTGAAAATTAGGAACAACATCAGCTGGATGGCTGATAGAAAGTTCAGTCTCTAATGTTGATTCATGGTAGTGTTTGAGGAGATCAACATTGATAACATCATGGATGCCCAACTAGGCTAGAAAATCAAGCCTAAAAGCATTGTTAGACACCTTTTGAAGAACAGTGTAAGGCCCATAGTGAAGTGGCTTGACCTTATCGTGTGCTTTCCCTTGGCAAGTGAACAATATGGACAATTGTTTCTTTTCTCTTAGTACTTGATGGCTTGGACCAATGCATATAAATCCTTATCATGTGTGGAGTAGTTAGTTCCATTTAGCAGCAGAGAAGGTTTCTAAATGATAGGCCATAGGATGCCATTTTTCTTTAAAACAGCTCCAAGTGCATATTGTGAAGCATTAGTCTCAATCTCAAAAGGCTGTGAGAGATATGGTGGTACAAGAACAAGTGCAAAACATAATTTCTCTTTCAATGTGTTTAAAGCATGAGAATAAACACACCATTGGTCTTTGTCAATTGATTCAAATGTGTGGCAATGTCTGAGTAATGAAGGATGAACTTGCGGTAGAAGTTTGCAAGACTAACAAAACTCCTCAATTTAGTGAGAATTGAAGGAGTTGGCCACTTTAGAAGAACTTCCACTTTTGTAGGATCTACCTAAACTCCATGTGCATCAATGAAAAATCCAAGATAGGATATGGATGTCTGACCATAAGAATGCTTAGGAAAGTTGGCATACAAATTGTTTTGTTGAAGTGTATGAACTCATGAAGAACATGTGCCCAAATGCTGAAGATGTACTTTCCAAGTGTGAGAAAGACAAGGATATAATCTAAGTAGATGATAACCAATTTGCCTTAACAATCTTGAAATACCTCAATCATCAATTGCATGAAAGTGGTGGGAACATTGGTGAGACCAAATGACGTCACAAGCCACACAAAAAGACCCATTTTGCTCTTGAAAGTTGTCTTCCATGTGTTCTCTGTCTGAACTCTCGTAATGATATCCACTTTTTAGATCAATTTTGGATAAGAATTGGCACCTTGAATTTGATCGAAAAGGTCATCATTGCGAGGGAGTGGATATTGATTTTCGATGGTGTTCTTGTTCAATGCCCAAAAATCAATACAAAGATGCCAAATTCCATCCTTCTCGAGCACAAGCAAAATTGGTGAAGCAAAAGGGGAGGTACTCAGTTTGATGAAACCTTTGGATAGTAAATACTGAATTTACCTTTTGATTTCATCACTTTGGAAAGTTGATTGTCAATACAATGGGGCATTAGGAAGAGGTGCAGCAAGAAGTCAATAGTGTGATTGATTGCTCACTTTAGGGGAAGTGTCTTAGGCTCCTAAAACACTTGTATAGGACTGCAACAATTTGTCAAGACTAGCATGTTGTTTGTACATAGTGACTTTTGCTATAGACATCAGATTGTGGCTTTATGAAAATTAATGCAAGCTCTTGTCCCTGATTGATAACATTATGTGCTTGTTTGCAACTAAGTACTAGATTTGTGGTGCTCTTATTATATTTAATTAAGAATGTCTTATCATCTAGTTGTAGTGTGTATGTGTTATTAAAGGCATCATAATGAGCTTTCCTATCATATTGATAGGTTTACCTAGTGACAAACCACAAGAATCCATAGTGGTTATGTCACAGGTGACCTTATCAATAAATTTGGGACCAAATGCAAAAGACATGGTGTATGTGTGTGTGATTTATGAGGATGAGCCACTATCCTTCCATCCAAGTGAATATGGATGAGGATGTGGATCCATCGGCAATGCAGTTTGTTGACAATGGACTTTGCAATCATGTTTTTCTGCGAGCCATTATTGATGATACAATTCACTGAGAATTCATGTGTTAGGTGAGAATGACTGGAAAACATACCCTTGAAGTAGAATGATGGTTCATCAAGGTGATCTTATTGAGTCTACCTTTCAACTCATCATATATCCTATCATCACTAGAAGTCTCGATGGGAACATTCTTCTTTTCCACATCAGAAAACTATACAATCAAATTCTTCTTCAATTTAAAACTTTCAAACATTTTGTGATCCTTTTTTTACAACGATCACAAAATTTACTATATTTCCTAGTATCATCAGGGGAGTACCATGAGAAGCAGAGGAGGGAGAAGAGAAGGAATTTTTCTCTTTAGAATTTTTTTGTTGTGGTCAAGAACTTGAGGCTTTGGTAGGACTTGTAGACAAGGAAGGTCAAGACACTCGAGATTGGGTAGTAAGTTTTACTCTTGCTGATTATGCTTGGTTGAATGCAAGGGTTGTATATTTTAACTCCCTAAATAAGTGTTCCTGTAATCCACTTTTGAAATTTAAAATGAGACATAGTTGGATTTGGCACTTGGAGTAATATCCTCAATTGGTTGAATTGGTAGATGTAATCTTGTACAGATATTTGACATCCTTGTTGCAGATGAAGCCACTTAATTCACAGATCCTAATCATAATTGGAAGGATAGAATATGTCCTTTGAAACTATGACAGGCTGATCCCATGTGAAGATGCCAAAGTGATTGTTGTGGGAATTGGTGAAAGGGGGTTGCATAAACTTGTTGATTCAAAGATTGCAAAGGCATGTGCATAAGAAACAACAATCTAATTTGACATGGGGGGTACAGTCACCTCAATTATTACTATATGTCTATATTGATTAAGATTAATATGGTGGATGGACTTCCATCCATTTAGGAAAGATAAAATGTGTGTACAAGGTTTTAGATGGTCAAACAAAGTCAACATCCATTTAATATTAATAAGGCATGGTGGGTTGTGGATTTGGTACATGTTGATATGCATGTCCTATGAAGACACTTATTGCGCTTGGTGCCAGGTATTTCTTGCTATTCATTGATGAATTTTCTAGGAAAATGAGGGTTTGTTTTTGAATAATAATTCATTGTTTTTCTAACTTTGTAGCATGGAGAGTTTCAGTAGGGAAACAGATAGGTAAACTAGTCAAAGTTCTATGATCTTATAATGGGGGAGAGTTTGTCTCAAAATAGTTTATGGAATTCTGCAAATGGAAGGTATACATAGGCAGTATACTACTTGTACACTCACACAACAAAATGGAGTCATGGAAAGGAGGAACAGGACAGATATGGAGATGATGAGGTGCATGGTGCACATCTAGAATGTGCCATATAGGTACTAGATGAAAGCTATGTAGATCAGTTTACATCCTTAATAGAAGTCCTTGTAAAGTTTTGCAAATGTCACTCTTGAGGAATCATGGTCAAATAAAAACCCTTCTGTAAATGATTTCTGAGGTTTAGTTGTATTGCTTTTGCACATATTCTAAAGGAAAAGAAATAATTTTGAAGAAAAAAGTAGAATATTTATGTTTGTTTGCTATGGTAGTAGATGAGAAAATACCATTCTTGTAAGTTAATGGTAACTCTATGGACAATAGTGTATGGGTAATTGCTTCTAATTCTGGGACAATCTCTGGTGTTGAAATCAAACAAGACACAGGAGAGGTCAAATTCTAGTGGAGGATCTGATAAAGAAAATAGTTAACATTCTCAGTCATCACAGCAAAACAGGAGAGCCAGTAAAAGAGATTGAAGTGGTATTATACCACAGTTCTCTTGTGATTGTATCAATGCCCATGTAAAATAAATTACAATGCTCAAAATATACATAATCACTGAGAGCAATTTGTTGTTGAAAACTATATGCTTTTTTCATAGACTGGAATACCTTTGACAGATTCCTGGAAAAGTCATAGCGCTGATTCAAATCATGCAATTAGGATGCTAAGAAAATAAATTAATATGGATGAGCTCTATTTTTTCTTTGATTCTGTCACATCTATCACGAGTTGCTTTAAATGTACCAATCTTTCATTAATTTTCTTCTTAAAGTATTCAATGTCTTGACAGGTTAGTTTTTCAACATTTATGGCAATTCTTTTGTGATGGTATACAACAAACCTTTGTGAAAATATCTTACATGTTTCCCTGAGAATTTATTGTTTTCTGAAACATTTGTATGAGAACCATAGAAGATCAACTGCTGATGCCTTTTAATCCATAGAAATAAATTTGAAAGGTACAAAATCTTTGAATATTTGTTTATAATGCATTTAGTATCAATATAAGTTTGCTTACTGAAATCAACTATGTTAAAATTAACTTCCTTGATTGTGGATCTTAGTCTTTGCAGATTCATGGACCTTGGTTTTCCTTCAAACTTATTGTTGATCAGCTACATGTTGCAGATTTGTTGAAACCAACATAAGACTTTCATAGTAGGTGTACTTTGCACATCTGTTATCCATAGTTGGCCTTTGCCCAGCCCATTATTCATCCCAGTTTAATCAAATGATTTACATATGTAACTAAAGTGAAAAATTCCCCTTTTCTGACAAGAAGGGTCTCATACATCTAGTTGACATGCTGGTCAGGAAGGGACCTAAAAGATCACCTTGGTCTTATGCAAATTAGAATATAGGTTATGTTTCAATTTCTTGCAAGTCTTGGGCACTTGTATGTCCTCACCAAAATGAAGATGTTATGTAAAGTGCCAAGCTAGATCTCACAGAGGAAGTTTAAACAGAAGCTAAATATTGCAGAACGACTACAAATTAATAGAACCACACGAATGATAGAAATCACATAATTATCGCCGCATAATTTACTCGGAATTCTTTATTCATTAAACCATAGACTGGAAACTTAGCGCAATCATGAATTACAATAGTTCACCAGTAATTATAAGAGAATTTCTGCTCAAATGTTCATACACAATCTGTTGTCTTATTCGCTCGACTTATCCTGATGTTGTCATTTCTAGATCTGGTGATTGGATGAAGTCCCGATTTATCCCGTGACTTGGTATGAGATTGCGATTTCGGCTCCTAAGATGATCCAACGAGCTCAGACTTCTAGAAGTGATGATTGCCTTCTTCGATGTCCGCCCAAGCCACAGTCGGTTCGCTACTTAGTCAACGGTGGCAACAATGGTCGACCAAGATTGTAATGGACTGGTTGTATTTATGCTTACAATGAAGCCGAAGCTCAATGCTCCACGATAGGGTCTGCCCGACTATGTTTCCCATGCCAATGAATGATGTAACACGGGAATTGTGCTCGATGGGTGATGGAGATAAACACCCTCGATCTCCAGGAGTGATGCGATTTTGCCGCCTTGCTCTTCTTCAGTTTCGTTGAGTGTCGAGTGCTCGGTTAGAACGGTTTCCAGAAATTGGCATGAGCCTGTGGCTCTTAGTAAGGGGTGTCGTGAATGACTGTGGCTTTGTGCATATAATCCCGACCTTACTCCAATGAATTCCCGTGTGCTCATGTACAGGGTGTCAAGTGAGTGTGATGGCCAGAGCCAAAGGCTCAGCCACGCTAGTCGCCGAAGTCGCTTCACTACTTTCAACTGGACTTGTCAAGTGTGCCTAGGAAGATCATAACACAATGGCAGAATGAATGTCAGAGGAGATGAACAAAGACACAAAACCATTGGTAGAGACTACGTCCTACCAGGCTGAGACCCGCTACACGGTCACCTTCTATGTCTTCATTTGATGATGCTGATCCGCGCAAAAGATCACTTATTTATAGTAGTGCCTTCCAAGAGGTCGGCCATCAAGAAAACAATTTCAAATATTCTTATTTTGGCGCCAATTAGAAAGTCGGCCAGAAGTAAATTTAAATGTTATTTAATAATAATTTAAATTATTATATATTAATTATTTAATATTATACTATTATTTAATAGTGTTTAAAAACACTTTTATTTCCCTCCAAGTCGGTTTGAATTTAACCAGGGACATGACATGTTAGTAGAGATCTAACTTTTGAGTTGACATATTGGTAGTAAATGACATTAAAATTCTGAATAAGGCTTCCAATTTTTGAAAATTCCAGGGCACTTGCATGCCCTCACCATAATGAGGATGAATGACAGAAATAAAGAAATATTTCATTGAAACCCTTGACTTTACATGCATCTTCTCCCTTGTTGACATTTTCAATTTTTTTAACATATGTATCTCAAATCATCAAGTTTGAAAATTTGGAATTGTCTTCCATAGGTCATAAAATTGAGCAGTTCACTTGAACCAAGATGGTTCTTGAATTCCTAAATTTTAATGTCTTTGTAATATTAGGCAATTTTTTTTCATTAGTAGCTATGTACCCACTTTTACATTAAAATTGAAAACTTTCCATTTCTGCTGCTGGCCCCACTGTATCTATTGCTCCCTTCATTTTCCCAAAATCTGAGTGAGAGGGGTTACCCATGAGGTTCAAACTGGGAACCTCATAGCTACTGGGGAAGTGTGTTACCACTACACCCTGGACCTGAACCCTTGTAATTTTATGTCTCAATGGATTCATATTATTTGGGCTGGTAGTAGAGCCACTTGATACTAAATTGAGAGGTCCTGGACTCAAGTTGATTATAACTATTCATATATTTGATGACAATACTCTTTCTTTGAATTTTTTTTTTTGATGAATACTTATTTTTTTCCAACAGAAAACAGTCGTTTCCATATCATTTGGCATTTTAAATCTTGAATGTTGGGTAAATTTATTTGGAATATTTTTATTAAAAAAAAAAACTGTTGTACAGAGTTCTCTTCATGAGATAATGGCCTGCTTATATTATGTGAGATTATATAGTAATATTTTAATTAAAGTAGGGGAGAGGACCCAATAGTTGAGCATGTAGTTGAGCATGTTCCAATAGTTGTGATAGTAGTTGTTAATATAATGCCCAATAGTTGTGATAGTAGTTGTTTATATAATGCCAATAGTTGTGACTTGACTACCCATAATTAAACAAAATGTATTCTTTTGATCTAAAAAGTAACCAATCATGTGATGCCACATCAGCGTTCAACTATCCATGATGTGAATGCACAAGTATTGGTAGCACTTTTTTTTTGGGCCTTTTTAGACACCTTGACAAAAAGCATGCTGATGTGGCATCATATTTGATGATGTGGCCCTGAAACGAAAGTTATAAGCAGGGGAATTGCCAAGTAAGCTGCTGTAAAAAATTGGGAGTGATTTAAAATTTCCACGTAGGATAATTAGAAGTGCGAAGTTAGGGTGCACAACTACTGGGTCCTCTCCCCTAGTTGATGAAGAGCAAAGATGAAAATCAAGGCAGGAAGTTATTGCAGTCACATCTCTGTATTGATGCTCAAAGAAGAAGGGAACCCAAAAACAGCATCCACTACTTCTTGAAGACCAATGCATGATTTTGATAATATCAATATAAGAATGTCCCTGTCTATGGGGGCCTTGCTTGGGCAATCCTTAGAAAGTATTACACTTTCCCTAGGCATCTCCTAACTTTGAAGTCTGACGAGTCTCTAAAAGTGGGGAGAAAACTGGTGATCTAGAAGGCCTATTAATTATTATGCTTAGTAGAGAAGGATCGATGACCATTACTATGTGAGTCAGAGGACTAGGATATCTTAGTGGTAGAGCATGGAAGTAGATATTGTCTATCTATTTTTCATCATTTCTGAACCAGCAAAATCCAAGGGATACTTAATTTAATAATTACCTGACATTGAGATGATCGGAAAAAAAGAGAGTTAATTTGCAAGGTAACCATGGAGGTCCCTTTTGGTGTATGCTTTTCAAGGAAAGGACCAAACATCTTTAGTCGGGATAATGCAAGGTGGATAAGCAACCTCCCAAGCCTTATATAAATAGTAGGCCTTCCCTCAGATCTCACAGTAAGAAAGACATTTAAAAATAAAACATTCCTCATTCTCAACCTCACAGAGACAACAAAGACAAAATATCCTATTCCAACAATGAATATTGCGGGTCTAACACAAATTCTAACTACTGGAGCAAACCCTAGGTGACGAAGAGAGATCCTCAAGCCATTTGATCAATGGTGTTGGAGACAGGTCAAATGCTGGTGCCATAAAAATAAGTAATAAATGGATAGAGTTAAAAGTCATCTTGGGGTCATGAGGTTGTGGGAGAGATGTCAAAGTGACCTTAATATACTGTTAATGGATGTCTGCCCTAACTACATAGTAACATCCTTCATGGGAGAAGGTGAGGAGGGACATCCAATGTGTATCTGAATGGAGAAAGCTAAGTATAACTAGATCTATGGCAATTGATATGCGAACAGGAGGACAAGGATATCTTAGAAGTAGAGCATGGACAAGATGTGATCTCACTTATTTTCACTGTGTGGGGACATCCAAGGAACACTTATCATCCCTGACATCTGAGATAGGCTGAGAATAGAGGCAATTTGTATGGTGACCGTCATAGCTGTGAAGTTCCCTTTAATAGACTATATGAGAGTGAGTCTATTGTAAGAAAGGTCCAAATGCCTTTAGTTAGGATAATGGAAGGTGGATAAGGAACCTCCCACCTCTTTATATAAACAATATATTCCCCCTGGATATCATTCCTCACTCTCCACCACATGGAGAGAACAATACAACATATCCTATCTCCACCAGTAATATTCTTTAAACGAAGGGGCTGGGAAATAAACTTGGCCAGACAATGTACTGCAGAGCTGCCTATTTGCAACAGATCAAATGCTGGAGCATAATTTGAACCCTCTCAATGAGTGTCTAGTACAAAGACCCTAAGATTGGAAGGGTGAACCTCATTGGGAGAAGAGTTGAGAGATTCCTCCCAAAGAATTTGGGTAAGGAACTTAAATGGGTCATGATGGTAAAGAGAGATCAAGAGCAAAGGACAAATGGATTGGAGAAAAAGCCCTGATATGTTTACTGTGGTCAGAGAGTATGAAAGCACTGAATTTAATAAATTGTCATATTATTCTTCATGATTTATGATTCTCATTCATTTAACTACATGCTATATGGTATATTCTTAGAGACATCTCACCTTTTGAAGGAATAGTCTAATCAACATTCTAGTAAAGGGTATGCATGGCAATAGCTAAGAAGAGGATTGAAGATTCAATCTGATCTAAATTTTGCCGAATGGAAGGACTCTCTTCTTTTTCAGAAGCATGCACAATAACCTGGAACCAATGAAAATGGTTAAGAGTGTGCTGAAACTTGTGATGCTGATGGTAAAGATTTGGCTATAATGTTTAACATGTTCATTGCATTCGCTACAGGAGTTGTGGAGGTCAATGTAGCTTCTGGGAAGTTCATCATCATTTTCAGAAAGGAAACATGTATTATCTTGAATTATTGCTATGATGATGACTCAGGACTAAGCTTGAGAAGTGAGTCAGGAAGAAAGACTTAAGCTTTATGCAAGGAGCATAAGTAAGATGACTAATAAAACTAGAGTTAAATAGTTAACAATTAGTATCTATGGTGATATGCATCATGTTTACAAGATCAGAGAAATGGATACAAAATTTAAAATTGAACTAGTTCTTGTAGATGCTGCTGTGAACGTCTGGTAGAAAACTGTCGAGTGGATACTAGTCTATTTTATTCATCTGAGTTTTGTTGGCTACCATATAGGAATGTACTAGCCTATTTTATACTTCTGAGTTTTATGGGCCATCATATAAAAATGACTTCTTATTCTTTTTAGAGGAGACAGTACTTTAGGCATTGGGGGGACAAAACCTTTTCCTATGTTTCTCTGGTATTGAAAAACTTAAGACACAACTTGAGATGTTAATCAGGTAGTGACTGGAACTTTATGGAAAGGGATGTCGTATAATATCATGAGAATTGCTAATAAAATCGAGAGTCAAATAGCCACAATTTAGAATGTATGACAAAATGTATCATCTTTTCAAGAATGGATACTGGATATTATATTGGGTGAGTTCTTTTCGTTGCTGCTGCAAATCTATTGTAGACAATTATCAAATCAATATATTATGTTATCCTATTTTATACTCGTGTTTTGTAGGCTACCATATAGAAATGCCTGTATATTCCTTTTAGGAGATATGGTACTTTCTTAATGGTGATATGTGTTTGGGGATTAATATTATGCAAGTACTAATTAATTCAATATGATATTCATTATACTATTACTGGGATAAATAAATCTGGTGTCCACACATAAGTTGATGTAATTGTCATGATGGCATTTTTGTTCATAATATACTTCACATTTGCTTTTAGTTTGAATGTTAGAAAATGCCAAAAGCTGCTTTCTTTGTTTGCTATGCAAATTATGTTGGTTCACCCACTATTACTGTACTTGATCGTGAAAATGGCTCCAATAAATCCATTGCAGTCATCGTGCTTTTGGTTTTATACTTGAGGAGCAATAATTTTGTATTGTACATGGGCAAGTTCCCTTGTTCTAAACATTAGTATTTACTTAAATACAGGTCAGTCATCATCCTATGACTGTTGCATGCCACTGTGAAGGCAGGGGGTGGAAGTTCTGGGGAGATAGTACCTTAAAGAGCAAATTTTGGGGTCGCTCAATTCAGCTTGATCCTGAAGGAGTTCTCACACTGGAGTTTGATGATGGTGAAGTATTCCAATGGTCTAAGGTAATTAGAGTCGTTTTAAAAGGTTTTGAATTTATCATGGGTATTACTTGCATTGGTAATTCAACAAATGAGTTTTATAATTTATTCACTTGCAGGTTACTACATCCATATACAATCTAATTTTGGGGAAATTATACTGTGATCATTATGGGACAATGCGTATACAAGGCAATCGTGAGCATTCTTGCAAGCTGAAATTCAAAGAGCAATCTATGCTGGATCGTAACCCTCATCAGGTGACTTGATGATTCCATCATGCTGTGACAGATTTCAACTCAATCTACTGGGTTCTTTCAATGGTTTTGGCATACTTCTGGACAACCGGCTGATGTAAAGGTTTGGTTCTGTATTTCAGGTTCAAGGGGTGGTTCAAGATAGGAGTGGTAATACGGTATCTACATTGTTGGGGAAATGGGATGAAAACATGTACTATGTTAGTGGTGATATTAACTTGAAGTCCAAGCGATATGATCCATCATCTGAGGCTATCTTATTGTGGGAATCTAGCAAACCCTCAGATTTTTCAACTAGATATAACTTCACAAATTTTGCTATAACGCTTAATGAGCTAACACCGGGTTTGAAGGTAAAATTTGAAACTGATAACTAATATGTTTTGTTCTGGGGCAATTTCTTGTTTCTCATTGATTTGTAAATGAAATATTCAATGTATATTAGGAAAAGCTTCCACCAACGGATTCGAGGCTCAGACCAGATCAACGGCATCTGGAAAATGGAGAATATGAATTGGCAAATGCAGAAAAGTTGAGGTTGGAGCAAAGGCAGCGACAGGTATATATTCTTACTACTTAAATGGTGATGAGTACTCACCAAGGACATGTTACATATGTGATTCTCTTAGGGTGTATGTAAGAACTTATCGGCAGAACTATTACTAAATGTTATACAAGGAGCTCTTTTACCGAATGTAGGCTGAATCAATACCAAGTTGGACAAGTTTCAAACTGAATTTACATTGATTAATTTTTTGCTTTGCAGGCTAGGAAGCTTCAAGAAAGAGGATGGCAGCCTCAGTGGTTTCGCAAAGAGAATGGGAAGGACACATACCAATATGTTGGAGGATATTGGGAAACTAGGGAGAAAGGGAAATGGGATTCTTGCCTTGATATATTTGGTCAAACTACCGAGAGTTCTTCTGATTAAAAGGGAATCTCATTGTCATGGTTTTTAGCTCAATTCAAGTAAAATATCTGGCATTCATGCTCCCAATTCCAGGATATGAACACCATTGTTTGTCAGAAGTTATAGTCTGGTAACAAGAAGCTTGAATAAGCCATGCTCGCTTCTGGCCCTTGATAGTTTTTTTTTTCCGATCCTCATAACCTAAGCATTGTAAATTTCTACTGGATATTATTCTGATCAACCAATTATGAGTTCTTCAAATGGTGGATGAGAATTTTCAAACTTGTAGAAGATTTTATGCTACTGGATTTTACAAGTGGCTCAGCCACAAATCCATTCTTTCTTCCACTCTGTAATAAGTTCCCAAAGCAATTTCCACACAGTTTTTCAGTGATTGGAAAATTATTCATTAATCTACCTCATATCAGATCTGTTAATAATGCCCATAACTCCCATGGAACTCTAATATATGTCAAATCAGGCAATCTAATTAAAAATTGTACAAAACATCGTGATCTTTCTTCCACTGTGTAATAAGTTCCTGAAGCGATTTCAGGGCAATTTTGCTTTGATTGGAAAATTATTCATAAAATCACATCATATGAGATCTGTTAATTATTGTCCATTAGTTCCCATGGAACTCTAATATAGGTCAATTAACTAATCTAATTAAAAATTGTACTAAAGGTTGTGAGATTCAAAATGGTATGACTGTAATCTCAAATAGACTTAAATCAAATGCTTACGCTTCCTGAAATGTAATTTTGGTCTGATTTGTCTGGAGTTCTATGAATAACCGATTTTGGTCTGAGTTCCCTGGAGTTCTATGTACGTGTGAACTTTGATCCTAGCTTTATTTTTGTCACTCCAATTGCTATGATCCTTGACTTCCAAATGCACACTGCATTGATTGGTCTGTTGACATGGCACACACGATTACAGCATGGTCTAGAGTGGTACAATGTTGCAGGAAGGTTTGGCTTCAAGCTGAACTTATGTGGAAGTCTAGTGTGTTGCACGCTTTCTTTGGAACTACTAATCAAGCAACATGCCAACTAAGGTTTAGAATGCACGAGTGTCATCATGATGGGTTATTATTGCCATGTGGTTTGATTTTGGTACCAGTTGTTTTAGCCTTGGTTTCTATAGGCACACCTATGTGACCAAAATGAATGTAGATTGTCATGGCTTGCCTCAAATCGACTGCCCCCCATCACATCTTTAGTTGGCAATGGAAACTAAACTTGAAGTTATTGAAGGTTGTACCACTTAAATTATGTAGTATATACCTCTGCTTTGACCACTCGAAACAATTGATGTGTGCTATATGGCAGGTGCAAGTAGATGTAGTTTTAACGATGTGTTCCCTTGAGATTAGCATGGAAATGTTAAGGATCTGAGTCCAAAGGTTGTCGACTTGTTGGTTCAAACAAAGGTGGAAAATAGGGCTTGAATAATGTATTGTATACTAAATGAAGACTCAAGTATAACAGAATATCAATAACAAAAGCATTCTCTCTAGTTATGTCCAATATGGTGTATAAACCATAATTCATAGGCTTTATCTTCTAGTGTAGACCCTTGAAGCATTCAATTTGAAGATGCAACAAGCAATTATTAACCACCTTGAACTAAAGAGGGGTGTGATGTTGCTCTTTGTACTTTGTATTATTAATGCAAGCGAGCTTGTCGAGTAGATGTGTTGTCCACTTCTTTCTTTGGTGAGCATGATCGAGTATTTGGTGTAGGATTGTGATGTTAGGAGTCATAACTCATTAGAAATCAAGGTATTTAAAATAAACTGTCTATAAATTGTGCAAAGATGCAAAGATCTATCGTAGTCTTGCTAAATGAAGCACAATTATGCAGAGGTGCAAAGTGCATCATTAACCTCTCCTATTTGCCCATTTAAGGAATTTTGTAGACTAGTTTAATTGAGTATCCAATATCTCTCACATGACATGCCTAACATGATAGAAACCTCATATTTCAACTACACAATGAATGGCATGTTTGAATTAACCCAAACTTGGAGAAGTTTGCTATATTTAGCATATTGATGATTTTCTTACATGCAATTTCAAAGCCTATTCTAATGGCTATAATTATTTTGGTGTTGTCATAAGCAACTTCTAGACACAAAATCCATGGTGATAGATTTCCAAGGCTTAGATGGAATTGGAGATGGGACCAAAAGTTTTTTTTTTTTGAGTGCAAATGAGGTCTCTTTTGCTGCAAAGTACTCCACTGTCTTGAAATAGTGTACCTCTTAGACGAGTTTATAGTGAGGGTCTCCAAGAACACAAAAAAGCCTTACCTCGAAAAGAATATGGTCAAATAGATAGGTGGTGGCAACCATTTCACCCTATGGGGAAGAATTCTAGACTAGCACAAGTTTGTAGTCTATTGATTCAATGGCAACCCCATTGAAGAATTCATGGTCACGAGTGTCAAGATATATCATCCATTGCTTTGAACATGGGTTTTTTTGTCACAACCCCTCTCACGGTGTGAGAATTGACTTAATTTTTTTCTCTATTTGTTTCATAATAATTGTTGTTTTGGTATTCTAATTCTTTAAAAAGTTTAACTATCTACATAAAAAGTTGGTCACTTACATATAAGGCATAACAACAATGTTTTTTACAAAATAGACGTCAAAGTCTTTATCAAAATGCTCTGTATGAGTTAACCAATGGCCTTTCAACACTATATACAATTCTTGTTTTGGTATCTAATTGTCATTCAAAAACAGTCGGTATTCTTCTACAATCTCTTTAGAAGATCCCTGCTCATATTGTTCGTCATAAAAGAGTTCTTTCAAGAAGCAAGAAAAGCCAACTTTTTCACATGTTTAATGTAACTTTCGAGCCATATCTTCTATTTGCACCATTTCTTCTTGTTCAACCGCTACTGCCAGAATTGCTGCATCTTCCAGTTCACAAATGATATGTTTAGAGTATTGTTCTATTGATTTACACAATTTGTCATTGGGACATTTCAACATATTTATTAGACGCGATTGATTCTTTTGTCAATGGTAGCTTTGACACATAATTTTTTGATTCACATGCCATTCTATAAAAAGGAAATTAAATTTTACAACTCAAAACTCATATATATCTATCCCATAAATTTAATAATATATAATTTATTTAATTTAATAATAATAAAAATACAATCCTGAGGACATCAAACCAAGTCAATCACTATGATCAATAAACCTCTAGAAAGGGGCTACAACTTTTACAAGTTATAAACCCATGACTGCAGTAAAAAATGTCATGTGGAAGTCATTTATAGCAATGTACATTAGGTATTAGTAGAGCAGATTCACTGGTTTGCAAATAAGTCTGCAGTGTGGACTAACTCTACAGCTCAAAAAATTGGCATTCGGTCAGAGATCTTTGACATTTTTTTGTAAAATGCCTCATATTTTCCATAAGATGTAAATCCTGACAAGATAATTCTCATGTAGAATAGCACAAATTTTAAGTAAAATTGAAATGTATTTTATCCATCACTACAGAAATTAATTTCCTAAAATTTGATATCTGGTGAATGTTTTAATCAATCAAGAGGTAGTTTCAGATTTACACACTTGGAAGTACCCTTCAATGCAAACACTATAATCTATACCTTTGTCTATTCATTCTATTCTTTCATAGTGAGAGTTATTAAAATTTCCAACATAGGAATTGTCCTTATTCTGGGTGTGTAAATATTAAGAGTGTCTATGTTTTCTATCTTTTAGAAGACAATGTCATTGTAAATCACCTGTAAACTAAATTCTAATTGATATTTTATTAGACTAACAGAGAGAAAAATGATGTTGAAGTGACTTTACACAGAAGTTAGAAAACGAAATTGAAGTCAATTTTTCTTACCTGTACAATTACCCAGTGTGAAGCAGCCCTCAATATAAAATATATTTTATTTTTGCTGTTGCGAAGAATTCTCAGACTTCACAAAGTTATGTAAATTCTCAGACATCATAAAATTAGGTAATTATATATTTGGGTTTCAATGCACTCTACTCAAACAATAATTTTGTTAAAGTTTAGTCAGATTAGAGCCTCAATTGAGCTCACCAGAATTTAGTCAAAATTCAATTGAAAGCCCCTTTTAATTCATCATTTCATAAAGTTAAAGACATTTAAGAAACTCTCATTCATTAATATAAATTGAAATCCTCTTTTAATTCATCATTCCATAAAGTTAAAGATATTTAAGAAACTCTCATTCATTAATATAAATTGAAATCCTCTTTTAAAATAGATACAAATTTTACAACAAAAAATGCATTTATTCTCTGCCATTAATTTATTTACTGCATTTAGATAATCTACAGGAAATTTATAAAAATAATTAGCAAATCTTATACGTGGAAGGTGATAAATGGAAATATTTTCATCAGCACCATTGTCACTGGTGTTGTTAAAAAAACAGTTTTCTTTGCCAGCAATTTAACAAAGCATTCTAGAATTATTCATAAATAGATTTTCACTTTACCTGCAGAGAGCCAAATGCTGCGGCAAAGTCTACGGTCTCCCACAAACTTTAACGATTCTTAAACAAATCTGCACAGAAATTTTTTTTTTTTTTTTGAAACGATGGCTAAAAAATCTGCATAGACAAAAATTAAACATTTGGACTAATATACATTTTTGTTGTTACTTGTAGAAAGCCAAATGCCACTCTCTCACAAACACACAATAGATAAAGAAATCTGCACACGAAAAAATTTAACAATAACTCAGATATCAAAAGTTGTAAAAATCTCTTATTTATGATATCATAAAGACTCAAATTAAATATGAGTTTGCACAGTCAACATTAGGCAACTACTAAAAACTAAGTAAGGGAAACAAATGTTATGCATTTGTTAAATTAGAATACAAATAACATTCTTAAGAAAATTTCTAAAAAAACAAAAAAAACATTAGAATACAAATAACATTCGTAAGAAGGCAACTTTTACTAATAGACACATAAAAAGACAACTTTTACTAATAGACACATAAAAATGCAACTTTTACTAATAGACACATAAAAAAACAACTTTTTTTAATGTACACGGATTCTCCAAGAATCGACTTTCATTGTAAACACCTATCAATGTAATAAATAACCCTTTTCCACAAAAATAAATAAATTCATACTACATAATGACTAATTGTTGCATGAATGTAAATACATAATTGAATTTTGATTCCTCTTCATCCATCTTATTCTCACAATTAGATATGACATCGATAGTTATATAACAACATATATTTACCACATCGAATAGAATTTTGGTCAACATGTTACATAATTGTATACATAAATTTATTATCCAAACATAATATTCATTTATATATTCTAATATCAATTTATATCATGACCTACAATCGAACATTATGTTCTTTGTAATTGTAAATTTGTAACTTACAATAATTAAATATCTAAAATGATTAAATAATCAAATTACATCTTGTACATCCAAAATTAATTACACAGTAGCAACCATGTGTGTCAAGTGTCTATATACTAGAGGGAAGGAAAGCATCATGTGAGCATTTTTCCTCTAACTACAATGATGAATAGGCTCCCCAATAGTTCACCCAATGGCTAGGACCCTTCCCTTCATAGGTATGATCGTAGTGAAGCATCACACATGGAGAAAGTTGAGGTATCTAGTATAAGGAATCCAAACAATCCATAACTCCAATATGAAATAGAAATTCAATATTACCTTGGCCAAGGTTTGAGACACAATACAAACATATCATAGTTTTCAATAGCCAAGATGAAACAATACTACTGTAATTACCTCACTATTGTGCATGTATGACTCGCCTACACTTAAGTACACTACAATTCTACTTTAGCACAATACAACTATGTTAGGGTAGAGGCACACTTTCACCGACTACCTAAAGATATCAGAGATATTCCAAACATTGACCTTATAGCTCTCCCTATACCAAACTTAGAAAAAGTTTGTATCATTCATCTAGATATGAAATTATATATTTTTTGGGATGCAACTATGAGAGTGACTATTTCATCGATATTTTGGATCATACTCCATGATCCATCATCATGATTGGAGAATAAATGGTAGATTGTAGACCAATTTGGTATACTAAATAGAAGGGGGCAAAAGGATGGATTAGAAAATGATGGGAAAAAAGGAAGAACAAGAAAAACTAAATGAATGACACAAAATAAATGACAAATGTATTTTTTAAATATAAATCACCATATATTAGCTCTTTTTTCTTCCTTTTTTGCCCCTTATTTTTTGATCCGACCTTTTGTCCCCTTCTATTTAGTGAACCAAATTGGTTTGCAATCTACCGTCTGTTCTATGCATCTTGATGATAGATTATGAAGTATGATAACATGATTATGGAAGTGTGGGAGAAGCAGGTGGAAACCCCATAATTTGTATCCACTTCTAACACTTATTTCTTTTACATAATAAAATTTATTATATTAAATTTAACAATGTTCAAATCAACTTTTGAAATACTTCCAATTTATAGAGGTGAATTATAAACTACTAACATAGTTATTTTTCAACACACTCAACTTAAGACAAAAGAAAATAACAAGTTGTTTTTTAGACTACAGGAATCGGGTAATGTGACCAGTGATGTTGGCATGACACACCCTTCGGTACCAAAAGGACGGGGGGAGACTAGACCACATGACCTCTTGCTTGCAAAAAGATGCTTTAACCAATCGAGCTAGGCCCCCTGCCCCGAAAGACAATAACAAAATTAATCAACTATTAAAGCATCATTTATTCCAAGCCCCTACACTTTCATAGCTACAAGTGTCCCAATTAGTATATAAAAATAACCTCACAATATTCTTTTTCTTGTTCTTAAAATAAGAACATCAATAATATGTATTAATCCTTGAGAGAGATGTTTTTTCACATAATTATCTCCATGTTGTTAAGCTTAGTCACTTAGTCTTTACACAAGCTTACTTTAGAACACACCACTTATATTAGCTAAGACATGACAATTGAAAAACATATGCAACTACAACCTATAAGTATCATGTTTACAATTCTATTTGATACTATGAAAAAATGATGGAGCATACTATTTAGTTCAAGACCATACTAAAATGACTAAGATTAAGCAATCCCCTAGCACAAACTCTACAAAGATGATGAAAAGGGAGACTCTTCCTTTCAAATCTGATTACAAACCTGACAACACACATTACTAGAAGGCTACAAATACATAGAAACACAAAAAATTGGAAGAGAAATCTGCAACTTATATTTTATTCAAACATGTAAAAGATTACATCAAAATGAAGCTCATGGGCTCCTCTTCAATCCCACATGCAACACTTGCAACAAATGAGTCTTCAACAATATGGAAAAATTTGGGCAGCATCTGGGTATGTAAACTTCACTTCTCCAAGCCCCCCTTCTCAAAATGAAAAGGCATGATTTAATAGAGAATGTGGAAGGAGAAAACAACTCTTGGTTTCCAAAACAAGCAACTGAAAACCACCTTGAGGAAGGTACACCCAACCTTGGGAGTTGAAAATCTTCCACGAGGAAATGTGGACCAATGCATGTCAGCCCTTTCTTGGGTGCCTAGACACTTGGCCAATCAAATTTGAGATGCTATGACAACTTACACCTCTTACAAATTCCTTACAACCTGTCATAACAGTTTTTGCATGCAAAGACATGCAAGCAACGTGCAATATTCTTTTGGCAGACCACTTTATGACAACATATGACACATGTACATGCAAATATGACTCTCTGACCTACGCCAAAAGTGGGATGACCAAAAGGCATATTCCCCTACAAGATACTTTTAATGAATTACCGAGACCTTTTCCCCATTGGATTTACATTCACATTTTCACACAAAAGGGAAAATACATTGTTGCAAATGAAATTATTATTTTCTTATCACCTAAGAATTTATTAAAATCAACAAAAAAAAAAAATCAAAATATTTTTGGTGACATAGGATTGCCTTTACACCTTGGATGCTCTTGCATCAGACACCCAAGGTAGAAGAAAAAATTGACCCTGTTACTTCTCAAGAGGGTAACCAAGATGTTCAACTTCAACTTCTGACAACCAAGATGAGTCCTCAACAGGGCTTCCAAACCATTTGACCAAGTACTCAAAGTATTGTTTGTGCCTTGTACTCCTACTCACTCTACTGTCCAAAATTGCCTCTATTTTCCCCTCTTCTGAAGTAAGTACTGGTATATGAATTGTTTCACCTATTGTACCTTCATCACTTTCAGATTCATGAAAAAAATTTAGATCAGAAATATTGAATATAGGTGTAATATTAAGTTCACTAGGCAAATCTACTTCATATGCATTACCTGAATCATGCCTACTCACAATTCGACAAGGCCCAAACTTCCTTCATTTTTAACTTGTTATAGGTACTAATTGGAAATCTTTATTTTCTCAAGTGTACCATTACCTCATCACCAACCTGAAACTCCTTATGTCTCCTCTTCAAATCATCCTTGGACTTATATTGAAAGTTCATTTTGTTGATGTGATTTCATACCTCCTCATGTATGCTCTTTATGTGTTTAGCAAAGTCCTTTGCTCTGCACTCTTCTTGTCAACATTATCAATCTTTTTCAGATCTGAAACAACTCTTAGGCTACTGCCATAAACAATTTGGAATAGAGAATTACTTGTACTTCTATTCACCGAGTTGTTATATGCAAATTCTGCTTGAGGTAGAATCAAATCCCACCCCTTTGGCTTATCTCCAACTAGGCATCTCAACAAATTACCCAAGCTTCTGTTCACCACCTCTGTTTGACCATCTATTTGTGGATGGTAGGCTGGAAAAAACTTCAAATCAGTCTTCATCTTCTTCCATAAGGTCCTCCACAAGCACCCCACAAACTTTGTATCTCTATTGGAAACAATGCTCTTCCGAAGACCATGCAATCTCACTATTTCCCTGAAAAACAATTTTGCAACATTCACAACATCATTAGTCTTCTTACATGGAATAAAATGACCCATCTTGGAAAATCTATCAACTACAAAAAATATTGAATCATGTCCCCTTTGGATCCTTGGCAAACCCAAAACAAAATCCATACTAATCTCCTCCCATGGCCTCTCAGGTACTGATAGTGGTTGATATAAATGTGTTATGACTAGTCCCTTTTGCTACCTGACAAATCCTACAACCTTGTACAATTTTTTTGATGTCTTGCTACAATTGAGGCCAATAATATTTCTCTCTAACAAGTGCTATGGTTTTATCAAAACCAAAATGTCCTGCAAGTCCTCCACTATGTTTTTGCTTAATCAAATTTACTCTCATTGAACTTCTAGGAATACACAACTTATTACCTTTGAACAACATACCATCTTGGATTAAATAATCCAACCACTTGGTCCTATCACTAGCAATAGGCTCTTTGCAAGCCTTCCAAGCCTCTCCAAATTTTGGATCCTCCTCATACAACTCCTTCAACTCATTGAATCCAACAACCTCAACCTGCATTTCAATCAACAAACCCTGTCTTCTACTCAAAGCATATGCAACCCTGTTAGACTTCCCACTCCTATGTTTCAAAAAAAAAGTATAGCTATGGAAGAACTCTACCCATTTCACATGCCTTTGATTTATCTTCCCTTGACTACTCAAATACTGAAGTGCTTGATGATCCATAAATAAAACAAACTCCTTAGGTAAAAGATAGTGTCTCCACTTTTTCAATGCTTGCACAATAGCATAAAATTCCTGATCATACACTGAATATATTTTTTTTGCATCATTGAACTTCTCACTAAAGTAAGCAATGGGTTTTCCTTCTTGACTTAGGACATCTCCAATCACATTACCACTTGCATCACAATCAACTTGGAATACCTTGCTGAAATTCAGAAGTGCTAAAACAGGTTGCTCTGTCACTTTGGCCTTCAACAAATCAAAACTTCTTGCTGCTCCTGTAATCCATTTAGATTTCTTTTGTCTACTCTCATGGTATCAGTTAGTGGTGCACAGATACTACTGAAACCTCTAATAATTTTTTTGTAAAAACTTTCTAAACCGTGAAATGATCTCACCTCGGTAGCACTTTTAGGTGTAGGCCATTCTAAAATAGCTTTCACCTTTTCTGGGTCCATCTTGAGACCTCCTAAAAAAATGAAACCCAATTATACAAATTGCCTCTTCATAAAGCTGCACTTTTTCAAGTTAATGAGAAACTTTTCTTCCTTCAACTTTTTCAAAAACAAATCTGATATGCACCAAATGCTCCTGTAGTTTCTTACTAAATATCAATATATCATCTAGATAAACAATGACAAATCTTCCTAGAAATTCTTTCAATACCTCATTCATCAATATCATAAATGTACTAGGAGCATTGGTTAGTCCAAAAGGAATGACCAACCATTCATACAAACCTTCCTTGGTCTTGAAAGCTGTCTTCCACTCATAACCTTCTCAGATTCGAATTTGATGGTAATAACTCTTCAAATCAATCTTGGTGAAGTATTCAGCTCCACTCAAACAATCCATGATATCATCCATTATGGGTAGTAGAAATCGATATTTGATGGTTATTTTGTTGATAGCCCTTGAATCCATGCACATCCTCCATTCTCCTCCTTTCTTTGGTGCCAAAACAGTAGGCATTGCACATGGGCTTAGACTCTCTCGAATCACACCTTTCCACAACAGTTCTTGAACTTGCTTGTTGAACTCTTCACTCTCGGTTGGAGACATTATATGGGATGCTTTGTTAGGAAAAATTGCTCCTAGTATTAGATCAATTTGATGACTTATCTTCCTCATGGGTGGCAACCCCTCAAGTGCATTGTCTGAAACAATTTTTGGAAATTCTTGTAACAAATCTGCAACCTCCACAGGAACATCTTCCACATTTTCACAGTTAGTTTTAGGAATCAAAGCAAAAAAAACTTTCTCATGCCTCATACCATATAGAAATTTTCTTGCATCAACTAAACAAACTCTTGCATTACCACAAACTTGAACCAAATATTCTTTCAAAGGTTTCAGATTATGCTTCACACCATCCTTAGTTATGGTGTATGTATTAGCACAACCATCATGCATTTATTTTCTATCATACTACCAAGGCCTTCCTAAAAAAATATGACATGCATCCATGGGAATTATATCACACAATATTTCATCAAAATATCCTCCTATTTTAAATTTTACCAAACATTTCTCGCTAATCAAAAGCTTTTGATTATCTTGTACCCATGAAATTGGGTACAGTTTTGGGTGCTTCCTCCTCTCTAGCTTCAATTTTCTTACCATTTCTTCAAATACCAAGTTATCCATGCTTCCACTATCTATGATGGCATTACAAGCTTTCCCTTTGCATTTGCATCTTGTCTTGAATAATCTCCTTCTTTGAACTAGTTCATCTTCTTCATTCAACAATGCTCTTCTTGTCATCAGGACTTCACCTCCTTCCGCTTCTTCAGAATGTGATGAGTGTGCATCCTCCTCATTGATGTTTGATGCTCTAGTCTGATTTTTAGGTCTTGTATTGGTTCTTTCTCGATTATGAGGGCAGTCATAAGCTCTATTCCCCTCTTCACCACATCTAAAATAGGTTCCATGAAAGCCACCTTTTTTGAATCCTCTACCTCTTGGATTTTGATCTCTAGGAGGATGATAATGTTCTGATTTTTTATTTTTGCTACTGCCTTGGTCTTCAAATTTCTGATTTTTTTGATTTCCATCATAACTTCTTCCTTCGGTTCTTCTGCCATGACCTCTTCCTCTTTGTTTACTCTCAAATTTTCTGTTTATTCTTTCTTCAACTTTCAATGAAAATTGATAAGCATCCTCGATGGTGGTCATTGTCACCAATGCCAACTCTTCTTGAATGCTAGGTTTTAGCCCATTAATGTAACAAGCTACCTTCTCCTTATTTGCTTTAGAATGTCCCATTCGAATCAAGGCCTTGTGAAATTCCTCTGTGTATTCTTTCACCGTCCTCGTTCCTTGTCTCAAGTTCTGCATCTTTTTGAGCAGCTCCAATTCATAATCTACTAGGATGAATTGTCTCTTCATTTTTTGCCACCATTCCATCCCATATGGAAATTTTGTCTTTCCCTTTTCTTCCTCTTTCAAGCTAGATTTCTTTCCACCAAATGCTTGCATGACCTTTTACCTTTGTTTTTGCATACCTCACTATATGAGGGTCTTCAATCTCTTCAAACTCAAAAAACTCTTCCATGTCATTAATCCATTCTATCAAATATTCTAAATTTAAACTTCCAATAAAGGTTTAAACCTCCATTTTTGGTTACTTTCCAATGTTTGAGATTGCTTTCAACAATCTAACTTCTCCAGGATCCATTTGTTCCTATTCTTCCTCTTCCAATTCCTCTTCAGTTTCATCTTCACTATCATCTCTTTCTCTATGCATTTCTCTTCTACGAATCTCTTCCTGTAAAGTTTCTAATGACCTTCTGAGGGGTCGAATTTCATCTCTAGGATGGTATCTTCCTCCACCACCTCTGCCTCTACCTCTACCACAGTTGGAAATTCTTGGAGGCATTTTGATCTTTACCCACAACTCACAGGTCTTGCTACAAACTGCCTCTCTTTGGCACTCTGTTTATAGGCTCAAGATGACCCGCTTTGATACCATTGATGAAAAGGGAGACTCTCCCTTTCAAATTTGATTACAAAACCTCACAACACACATTACAAGAGGGTTGCAAATACATAGAAACACAAAAATTTGGAAGAAAAAATTTGCAACTTATATTTTATTCAAACATGCAAAAGATTACATCAAAATGAAGCTCATGGGATCCTCTTCAATCCTACATGCAATACTTGCAACAAATGAGTCTTCAAAAATCTAGAAAATTTTTGGCAACATCTGGGTATGTAAACTTCACTTCTCCAAGCTCCCCTTCTCAAAATGAAAAGGAATGAATTAATAGAGAATGTGGAAGGAGAAAACAACTCTTGGTTTCCAAAACAAGCAATTGAAAACCACCTTGAGGAAGGTACACCCAACCTTGGGAGTTGAAAATATGTTGTGAGGAAATGTGGTCCAATGCATGTCATCCCTTTCTTGGGTGCCCAGACACTTGGCCAATCAAATTTGAGATGCTCTTATAACTTACACCTCTTAAAGATTCCTTACAACCTATCATAACGGTTCTTACATGTAGAGACATGCAAGCAACATGCAATATTCTTTTGGCAACCCACTTTATGACAACATATGACACATGTACATGCAAATATGACTCTTTGACCTCCTCCAAAAGTGGGACACCCAAAAGGTATATTCCCCTACAAGATACTTTTACCAAAGTACCAAGACCTTTTCCCCATTGGATTTACATTCACATTTTCACACAAAAGGGAAAATACATTGTTGCAAATGAAATTATTATTTTCCTATCACCTAAGACTTTATTAAAATCAACAAAGCAAAAAAGAATCAAAATATTTTTGGTGACATAGGATTGCTTTTACACCTTGGATGCTCCTACATCAAAAGAATGAAGTTTAAAATGAAAAGACCAAAATTTTGAACAATTTTGATGTTATGCAACAATAAAGTGTTAGAATTTTTTTACAAACTTAAGTGATCTAAACAATAGTATTAAATGAAAGGGTGCTATGATCAAATTCTAGAATTCTATCATAGACCAAAGAAGACCATTCCTACATTCATTTTTCAACTATAGATACCAATCAAAGAGCCATTAACATATTTCATTTTCAACTATAGTTGAAAGGGGTAAGGTTCTAACATCACTACAATCATTATAGGTGGAAATATTTAAAATTAGTCTTAAAAAATAGATTTTAAGGTCTTCCCTTGGCCATAGGGATAAAAATAAATAAATTCAAGCATTCATTCTTATGCAACTAGCCCATTCAAAAGACCCACTAACAAATTTTAAAATCAAGAAAGGTTTCAACAATGTACAACCACAATAAGATGGAAATGATGCATTGCTAGTTAGCTAGGAAGATGCAGTCTACCTAAACCTAACACACTCAAGCAACTATATGTGTGAGGAGTAGAGAGGGATAATGATCTCATAGCCTTAAACATTATAATCCATGCTTAATTTAGTGATAAGACTATATGATAAATGTGTATTTATATATTTGGTCAATAACCATGCAAGATGTAGTGATATGGTTGTTGGGATTGGGTGTGCATTCCACCTTGAAAATCCTAAGCTTCATTTCTACTTAATTGTTTAAAATTGGAATATAGCGTTTGAAATTGGAAATTAGTGTTCAAATTGGAAAATAATATGTTTTCTCCATAAAATCATGGAATGGGAAAATGGTATGCTCATGCAAAGATGAGGGCATTATTTGATTATCATTGTGTTTGATAAATGGTTACAAATGAATAGATTGAGTTGATGAAGTTTGAAACTCAAGATAATGTTGTAGATTATCTTACTATGCCTATGAGCATAGACATGTTTACATGGTGTAGGGAGGTGTACAAAACTTGCCTTTATAGTGCAGGCATAACTCAGATTCAAATTGAAATTTCCAACCCTAACCAAACTAGGGTTTCAGACCAAAGCACCCAGGTCAAACTATAGTCCACCGAGAATTTCCCCCCAAAATGATGTAACCACCAGACTTGAATGCTCCTGACACCTCAAGCACACCCCAACTGAGTCGTTCTGAAAATACGCTGGAACTCCCAAGAAATCTATGATCATAGTCAAGAAGAACATACCTTGACATCAATTTCATTCTCTACAACACATCAGGACATCAATGGCGCCACTCAAAAATAAATTCTACTTGGGAGAAGCAAAAATCCGATTTGTAATTGTCCTGGGTCAATCCTAGTAGCTAAGGAGCAGATACGCCATTACTGTATATTCATTACCCACGAACAAGAGCAACCAACCATTGGGGAAATATGATTTTAAACTATGGCCATCGATCTGTCTTATTTGCACCAAGATCCAATGCCTAACACTCATTGTCAACAACTTTAAAATCCGACCGTCAGATTTAAACACTTTAAATTAGGGCCACACGACCATCACCGCCATAACATCACGACTCACAACAACAATGTGAGTCATACAAAATCACATCAATAAGATTTTTCCACCTGGAGCGCTGACCATTCAAACCACGAGCACCACCATCTTCATTGACGGTCAACACGCACCCATGTGGACGAATCTCCATTGCTTTTCGTTGACCATACAAGACTAAGCTGAGAGTCACCAAAAGCCCCAACAGAAAGAACACACACCGTCTGATCTCTTAAATCATTGCCATTGATATCTGCCAACTGCCACCATGACATCAAATCCCACTAATGCAACAACCGCCACCGCCGGTCCCACTAGGGACACATGTCACCATCCCGCTAACCCCTCGAATTTTCTTTATTGATTATTTTAATCGAGTAGGGAGCATGGGGAATGGATGAGATTAAATCTCAATAACAAATCTCCATCGTTAGATCAAATCTTATGATGTTGGGCCTATAATTGGAGATCGAGCCCCACACCTGCAACACTATACGTGTCCACATCCTGCTAACACTACGGATTTTCTTTATTGATTATTTTAATTGGGCAGGGAGCACGGGGAACAATTGAGATGAGACCATGATTTCTCTTTTATGTCCATTGTTCGATCAAGGGCCCACCACAACTGCTGCCAGTCAAGAAGACTTCATGACCCATGCCATGCATACATCACATGGCAAAAGCCCGCTAACCCCACAAATTTTCATAAAACATTATTTTAATTGGGCGGGGCTAGCGGGGAACGAGTAGGATCAAATCCCCTAATCCAAAGGCCAGGAAATTTGCACATGCAAAAAAGGTTAGTCATAAAAAAGGGGACCCGACTAGGTCGACGAGAATGAGACCCTTGGGACAAAAGACTTAAGAGTTAAGTCTTAAAATATAATTTATCTATCTCAACATAGGAAAAGGGTCAAATAATTAAAAGGGGGCCACACAAGGAGGACAAGAAATGATGACATAAAGTCATAACTAAAAGGGACAAGGCAAAGTAGGCGTAAGATGCCAACATGATTTTAGAACAAAAGTGCATGCCAAGGGTTTAGGGTTTTAGGATAGAAGAGTTTAACCCCTTTATGCAATTTTTGAAGCCTAATCAGACAAGATGGAGGAAAATCAAAGGCACAAGGGGTATTATATGAATGAAATGGCCATGGATTTTACAAGTACCAACAGCCCCGACCTCCTACATTATAGCACTGCTTAATGTTTGACTCAGTACGTTGCATTATTTAGTACAAAACACTTTATCACTGTGTTCAATAAACTTTACACAATAGATTAATACTTATGTATTTACCTCGCCCATTATCAATAATGATAAATGCAGTTTAATACTTAGCATTGCACCATTGCATATAGCGCTACATTCCCATTACATCAACCATGGCATATATTCGATGAGTCGGCCATTAGTATATATATAATATATATATGTACATATATATAATATCAAAGAATAAAATTTAATGCTATTTATATATATGTATATATATTCAAATATATATATTTATTTATATATATTCTTTGGCAAATAAGTTTGTCTAATTACTCCACTTGATATTTGAATGAATGAGATCAAATTAACATTTCATATATATATATATATATATATATATATATATTCATGTATACATACATATACATATATTGACATACTCATATGGACATTCCTATTGTCAACACATATGTGTATATCGACATGTGTATATATATACATACATGTCTCATTGTCCTTTTGATATCACCATGCCCATGAGAAACCCGTCCATAAGTGTGCATAGGTATGTCTACTTACATACTCTTATGTTTGTGTTACCTCACGTGTATGTGTTATCATCAACATGCATATATATATATATACATATATACATTCTATGTATATATATATATATCATCAATCAAGTATAGTAATACGAAGAAGAACTCGCATGCACCAAGCACTAAACACAATCCAAGAATACTCCTAATAGAAAATAAGATCCTTCCTGATGCAAACACATCATACTTAAGGATGACTTACCAACTCCAAAAATTATGACTTGACTCAACCATTCTATAAGTGAGTGTGTGTAAGCTCAGTTAGGTTTCGTTATAGGTTACCTGACCAAGTTCTTCTCCTGAGTGATAATTCCCATCGCTTTTGGAGGATTGTCTCTGAACTTGCATCCAACTTAACAAATTTCCATGGTAGTTAGTTGTTCATCAAAAAAAGCATTTATACATTTCATAGTTAGAACATAAAATTCAATAACCATTCATTCCAACTTTCCATTCCATTATATAACATCAAATAAAATAAACATTCATTCATAACTGTCCAATGATTTAAATAAACAAAGTGCAACCATATATATATTTCTATTTAGAATTCCAAATACATTCACATATACAATAATTTACCCTATCATAGTAATAGTAAATAGGTAAATGCACAATGGGGTGTAACATACTCCCCCCATTGTGAATCATTGTCCTCAATTTTATGTAGTAAATATAAACTAAACAAAGCAACAAAACATTTTTTTTCAAGCACTTGTTGGTGTAATTAATATTTAATTACACTTTACATAAGTTTACTTAGCTAATTATTTATTTCCTAGGTTAATTGGTTTTATCCTTATCTTATCGAGCTATCTTGTTGCTCAAGATAAGATTAGGTTTAGGCATCTTTGCTTTTAAAAAGCAAATTATCTCTTGTATTATTTAGTACTTCGAATATATCAATTTGCACATTTCATGCAAAGCTCTTGCTTTTTTGTTTTTCTCTTCTGTGGAAGGTCTATTCTGGTTTGCAATCAGATCTTGGTTTCTAACATGGTATCAGAGCCTTGATTTGCAGCCCCTTCTCAGATTTTTGAGAAAATCATTGCAGGGTTTGTTCGAGATTCCTTGAGGGTTTTCATACCTCAAGTTTGTCTCTCTATTTGGGTGCTCTTGCATGGACACTTTCAGCACAGGTTGGAGGAAATATGAGCTCATTTTTGAGTCCAAGGCTGTCGAAAAAGTCAAGATCAACTTTTGTTTCGCCTGAATCCGACATTTTATGCCAGAGTTATGAGGGTTTGAAGATTTGCCAGATCTGGGAGTTGCGAAGCTTCTGATGCATTTTCAGGCAGATCGAACTTCACCATCAGATCCAAAGCATTCAAGAGACAAAAATTGACATATAATATGCCTATGTTTGGCATCGGCTGTTCGTGAGGCAAATTTTTTTTACCCGACAGGCCGTATGGCCTGCCAGGTACAGGGTACGATTTATAATTTTTGCAGAAAAAAATTTCAAAAAATCTATTCTGCAATTTTTTTAATCAGCTTCGGGCTTTACAAATTTATGTGGGGTATATTAAATTTTATTGGGGTTTTAGTTTAAAAAAAAAAATATTGTGGAGGCATTTGTTTTTACAAGGGTCGTACCTTGCAGTTGACAGCCCACATCACTGTACTTTTTCCTGCCCTTGTACCTCTCGTCGATATTGGCTGCCATTTCCGGCCACACCTGCATTCATTTTATTGTCCTCCAACCATTTCTTTCACCGGAATTTGACCTTTTCCGTCAACATTTTCCCATTCTCTAACCCCGTCGGCGTCCATTGCTCACCTCGGCTCTCACCTCCCGCACCCCTCTGTCCTCTGCTCTCGGTCCCATTACCGACAGGGGGCTCCGCCCATGGGGGTGGTGCCGCCCCGGTCGCCACCGGCTCTCAACCCTGCCGCCACCACTGGCGGCGGGCTCTTTTTTTGCCCCACCGAAGGATGAGGTCACATGGGAGACCACCGGCCAAGTCAAAAGGTGCTTATTTTTTGCACCCATTTAGCCTGTGAAATACCTGATTTGCCTCCATATAGGCCTTTTTTTCATTTCGTCATAACTTTTGATCCCGGAGGCGAAATTTTTGAAACGAGATATCGCCGGAAAGATGGTGAGCCCAATTTTTTGATGGTGTAGTTTTTTTTCAGAAATTTTTCTGTTTGATGTTATTTTTTTCCAGTTGAAGTCAGATGTTCAGATTTCACTCCGAAGGGCATATCTTTTGACTCAGTGATCATTTTTTCGTCATTCTCACGGCATCAGAAAGCTGATTCTGTCCTCTACACAGATTTGAAATCAATTTCTTTTTTCTTTTTATGCATGTTTGTATGCTCTCCTTGTATAATCGTCGGGTTATTGTAATAAATGAACTATGATAAAGTTCCATTCAGGGGGGTTTCTTGCATAATAAATTTGATTAGAGTGTATTTTTCACTTTTATCTCCATATTCATGATCTTGATTTGTTGGCAACTCGTATGGGTTATCTGGGTACCTAGTTTCTTTTGGCCATTTTTTTGCTATAACTTGACACATCGGATTCATCGGTTCACATTTTAGATTGAGAGTTGTTGGATCTTGATCCGCATTGGTTCAAATCTTTCTTAGTTTGAGGGCCATGTTTTTATGGTTATTGTTCTAGAGTCTTGTTTGGTACTCCTTCCCATGGAAGAGTTTCAGTCACAGTTTGGCATCGGCATCGAGATACACGGTTTCCAGATTTTGTCATCATCTCATATCATGTTGCTTCACAGATTCCAGGGTTGTTCTAGTTTGTGAGTTTTTGAGTGTTCCATGGCATCGGGTTTGCTGTCACATTATCATGATTCCAGTTTTGGTTTCAGTTGTAGACATAAGTATCTTTCCTTGCTTGTCAGATTGCGATTCTAGTGTTACTCCACAGTGTTCTTCCAGTGCTTCTTGCAGCTGTCATCTCATTGTAGGGGGGTTTTGTCCCACTAGGTTTTCCTTCTCTACCTCTTATTGCATTTTTACTTGGGTACCTGATCAGGCCTTGTTGCCGGGACCCATTCATGCTTTCTTGCATTCATCTTAGTTTTAGGTGCATGCTTTATTTGCTTCTCCCTAAGTTGCACTTATGGGGGCTATTGGTGTAATTAATATTTAATTACACTTTACATAAGTTTACTTAGGTAATTATTTATTTCCTAGGTTAATTGGTTTTATCCTTATCTTATCGAGCTATCTTGTTGCTCAAGATAAGATTAGGTTTATGCATCTTTGCTTTTATAAAGCAAATTATCTCTTGTATTATTTAGTACTTCGAATATATCAATTTGCACATTTCATGCAAAGCTCTTGCTTTTTTGTTTATCTCTTCTGTGGAAGGTCTATTCTGGTTTGCAATCAGATCTTGCTTTCATGCATCTTATTCTAGTGTTTTAGCTTTTTCCTAAGTTCATCTTAAGGGGGGGTGTTAGAGTAATAAGTTATTCTTCTTAATTAATTATATCATATTGGTTAATTAATTAAGTCACTTATTTCTTTATTTACTTAAGCTAAACTTAGGCACATTAATAATTGATTAATTATTAAGTGTGCACACTAGGGTTTCATTTAGGGTTTCTTGATCTCCTTCATAAGGATTGATCTCTTTGTAATAATTGATTCTCAATAATGCATTTTTACTTTGAGGTTTACAAAACATCTTCTTTGGTTCTGCATGTCTTTTGCATGTGACAGGTGATTGCATGCAGGTGATCTTGGTTTCTAACATGGTATCCTTTCAAAAGAACATAAGACGTGGGAAATTTTTCTCTATCTTAGCATACTCTTCCCAAGTGGCTGAATCTTCGACATATTGATCCCACTAGACTTTGTACTACAAAACCTCTCTATTATGCAAGTGAAGCTTACGCATTTTGAGCACTTTGATATGCTTGATTGTTACCACTCTAGGATCCTATTCTTGTAAAGCATTGCAATCAATTACATGGTTATCCCTTGGTATATACTTCTTTAGGTAAGAAACATGAAAAACATTATGCATCTAGGCAAGAGCTGGTGGCAACACAATTCGATAAGCTACATGATTCACTTCCTCTGGAATCTCAAAAGGACCTACATAGGGCGAAGCTAGTTTGGATGAATTTCCAAACTTGAGGAACTCTTATGAGGTTTAATCCTTAACATCACCTTATCACCTACTGTAAAATTCCCGGGTACTCGCTTTGCATCTACATAGCTTTTCTTTCTATCATTGGCTTCAACTAGCCTTTGCTTAACAACTCTAACCTTTTCCTCCATTTCAGCCAACATCTCTGGCCCAAGAGTCACCCCATCCTCAAGTTTATCCCAACTTATAGGGGTTTGACACTTTCAGCCATATAATGCTTCGAAAGGAGCCAACTTAATTGTAGAGTGATAGGAATTGTTATAAGAAAATTTTACTAAAGGAAAGAAATCTTCCCACTTGTATTGTTGATCCATGCAATACATTCTTAGTAGGTCTTCGAGTACTTGATTCACCCTTTCTGTTTTCCCATCCATTTCTGGATGATATGCTGAACTTATATTTAGTTGTCCCAAATGCAAAAAATAAGTTTGGAAAAATGTTGAGTTCACTCGTGCATCCCTATCCAAGATAATATTCTCAAGAATTCCATGCAATCTAAATACCTCTTGAATGAATTTTCAAGCTATGACAGGAGCTCCATCAATTAGATTCCTAGGTATAAAATGCGCTACCTTAGTAAGTTTGTCCACAACTACAAGAATGGTATTGTGCTTATTCCTTGACATAAGTAATCCTTGCACAAAGTCCATACTAATGATTTTCCACTTACTTTGTGGAATATAATGTGGATATAGTAAACCTATATGATGATGATATTCAACTTTCACTCTTTGACATTCCAAGCATCTAGCCACAAATCTAGCAGCGTCCCCTTTCATCCCTTTCCAAAAATATAATGGCTTCACATCAACCAACATTTTTGTCACACCAGGATTCCCAAAGTATGGTGCTTCATGAGATTCTTTCCACACAAAATTTCTTAACTCATCAGATTCAAGCACATACATTCTTTCCTTATACCTAAGCAATCCATTGGGTTCAAAGTGAAATCCCTCGTACCTTGTATCTTGCAGATTGCTTGCGAGTGCTTGCTTAACTTGCATGTAGTATTCATCCTCCTTGAATTTATGCAATCCTTTGCCTTTAAAGTCAGTTTGAATTGTCACTATTAAGGCAATATAACGTCTATGACTTAAGGCATCGACAACATAAATTTTATTTTCCCTTGATGTAGTTGATATTGAAGTCACAATTAGATATCAACTCCAACCATCTTCTTTGTCGTGCATTTAGATTATGCTGATTAAATAAATATTTCAAATTGTGATGATCGGTTTTCATCTCAAAGGGCTTTTCCAACAAGTAATGCCTCCACATCTACAATGCATGTACCACTACTACTAACTCTAAATCATGCAAAGCATAATTTTGTTCATAGGATTTAAACTTCCTTGATTCATAAGAAATTACTTGCCCTTCTTGCATTAAGACTCCACCTAAGCCTTCTCCCGATGCATCTGTGATAACAATGAAGTCACCATTAGGATCTGGTACTTTCAAAATTGGAGCAGTAGTTAGTTTCTCCTTGAGTAGATCAAATGTTGCTTGGCATTTTTTCGTCCACTCAAAATTCTTCCCTTTTCTCTGTAAAGAAGTAATTGGAAAGGCTATTCTGGAAAAGTTTGCAACAAAATTCCTATAATATCCTACCAAACCCATAAAACTTCTTACCTTAGACATTTTTGGGCACTGGCCATTCTAGCACTGCCTTAATCTTGGCTGGATCGATTGAGATGCCATCGATTAAAATCATGTTTCCAAGATACTGTACTTTTTTGTAAAAGACGGTACATTTAGAGAGTTTTCCATACAACTTATGTTCTCTTAATTTTTGTAGAACTATCTCCAAATTCTTGCAATGATCCTCTTCATTCTTTGAATAAATTAGGATATCATCTAAGAAAACCAAGACAAATTTATCTAAGCAATCTCTAAACACATTGTTCATTAGGTTCATAAATGTTGTCGACACATTACTTAGTCTAAATGGTAGAACTGTAAAATCATAATGCCCATATCTCATTCTGAAGGTATTTTTAAAAATATCCCCATCTTTGATTCTTAACTGGTGGTATCTAGATCATAGATCAATATTAGAAAACATAGTAGCTCCCCGCATTTGATCAAAAGGGTCATCAATGTGTGGCAATTGATACTTGTTCTTTACTATAGCCTTGTTAAGCATTCAATAATCTATACACAAGCACAATGTACCATTCTTCTTTTTTACATAGATTATTGGCACTCCCCAGGGTGATACACTGGGTCTTATCAATCCTTTAGATAACAATTCATCTAGTCACGCCTTTAGTTCCATTAACTCAGTTGTTGTCATTCTATAAGGAACTTTGGAAATAGGTTTTGATCCTAGCACTATATCAATGGAGAAATTGAATATCCTTTTCAGTGGTAGTCTAGGTAGTTCTTCTGGAAACACATCCACAAACTTTCATAAGATAGGATATCTTTCCATCCATCTCTCTAGTTTCCATCATTTCACCTTCTTCCATCTCTTAGTAAATCTATGGCCCACAGTTGTCAATACCATCTTGAGAAATAAATTCCTTATATTCCTCAAGATTTTCCATCTTTATTGCAAGGATCTTGCATCCTTTCTTCTTAGCCCTAAGAAATTACATGGCAGAGATTTGGTGCAACTTGACTTCCCTAGGTATACCTTGTAACATCACTTGGTTACCTAAATCATCCAAGCATTCTACTATTTTGGCATGACAGTCTACCTTGTATCTATGCTTCCAAAGCTAGTTCATTCCTAGGATAACATCATAGGATCCTAAGGGTGCTACATAAAGGTTTACCTCTATAGAGAAACAAGGTAGTTCAATCCTAGCTTCGAACAAATAGTGTTCCACCATTGCTCTTGTCTAGATTGCATATTCTACAACCCACATGAGTTTTCCATATAACCAACTTTTCTAGATACTCTCTTTGCTATTCTAGGTGAAACAAAATTTTCAGTAGCTCCAGTATCTATAAGTATGGAAATAGGAAAACCAAATAAAATACCTAGAGTCTCCACTGGAGTAACTTGATACTCTACTTGACAATAGTCCAAGGAAACATGAATCTTCTATTGGAACACCGTTTGTTGAGAAGGAAGGCTTATTGGGACAATTTGATGCATAGTGGTTTCCACCACATGTGATGCATCCCATTGTTGGTTCTTTCTTCCTTGCAGGTTCACTAGGTCTACTGGCATTACCTCTAGTATTGTTAACATTACCACCATTGAAATTATTCCTTTTTCATTCCCTCCTTGATTCTTTTCCATTATTTTGGGGTCCCTTATTCCCTTGCTTCTAGAAATATTGCACTCCATCAAACTTCCTTGGAGTTGGTTTAACTTTAGCACCTGAGAACTTCTTATGATTTCTATTCTCTTGGTAGATGGAGATGGATTTGAGTTTTTGTTCTTGTTTAACAACCTTCTCATACACTAGATCCATTGTGGTTGGACCATGAACATCTACCTCACCACCAATTTGGCTATTTAGCCCCATAATGAATTTCCTTATACAGAAATGTTCATCCTTCTAAAAAAATGGTACATAATGCAATAGTTGGGTGAAATTTTCCCAATACTCATTTATTGACATCTCTCCTTGTCTCAGGTTTTAAAAATCAGTGAGTTTTTGGTCAAAAAAGAGTTGAGGTAACCATCTTTTTTGGAATATTTCCACAAACTCATTCCATGAAAGTTTCAAAGAACTACTACTGAGTTCTATTTTCTTGTTCATCCACTAGTTAAAGGCTTCTCCTTCTAACTGATAGGCTCCCCATACTGCTTTCATGACCTTAGAATAGTTTTTGATCTCAAAATATTTTTCCATTTGAATCAACCATGCCTCAACTTCTTCGCTACTAGTGCTACCTTCAAATTTTGATGGGGTTATTTTCCTCATGTTCCTAGAAATTTCAGTAGCCAAATGCTTCCTTTTATTTCCTTTAGATTGAGAGTGTGATTTCTCATTCTCATGTTGATGGGTTTGAACATGATCATGAGAATTCTCTCCCTCATTTTCATTGATAGGGACTTCTTCATTAATCGGAACTTCTTGTTCTACTCTATCCTTTCCCTTACTTCTTACTGAAGATTTCCCAACCTTGTATTGGTTTCATGAATAATATCCAAAATTTGATCCAATTTAGCTTCATCACCCTCTGAACCTTGTCTGACTTCCTGACTCCCTCCAAGTTTAGTCCTTGTTCTCACCATCCTTATAAGACAAGGGATTATACCTGAAGGTTCATATTTATTAGATTCAATCATGCTCTTACTATCTTATGGATAACATTTAAATGAGTGTTCATTTGCACATAAAGGAAATTTCACATAAGATTTGAGCACAAGCTTTTTGATAAACACATGATTTTTATTATTCATGAGGATCTCAATATCCTTTCAATTTACATAGAGTGACTATTTAAGTAGTCAAGTGTAGAGTATCCCTCAAATTTTCTCTCTGACACATAAATCAATGGGTTATACCCCTTTGATTTTTGTTCATCTCTCATTTTCTCATATCTATCCCAAAATGGGTAGTAACCTTTGGATTTATCATCCGATACATAGTTGGAGGGAACATAACCCTGCGATTCATTACTTGAGGAAATTACAATCACTTCCGACATAGGAAGAAATCTAGGGTCTCTAAATATGAATTATAGAATGACACTCCCTTCTGAGGGAATATCTCTGGAAAGTGACAAGGAATCAAACTCTATTAGTGAAATTGGAGGTAGATAGTTGAAATTGGCCTCCTCCTTTATCCTTCTCTTTAATTCACTAATCCAATAAAGAGTGTTATTGAAAGTTTTAGTATCGCTTAACAAGAAAGTATTATCATAGTTGGTACCCTCTATCATATGAACAATGGCCTCTTTTTCCTTCTTGGCTTTTAGGTAGCACTCATTTTTGATTATTGACTTTCTTGTAGTTAACCTGAGATGTACCATCTTGGCACAAGAATTTCCAAACATTAATCTCATTCAATATTGGATGGAAAGTATTGTGAGCACATAGGTTCCAAAGCTAAACCGGGTAGCTATAGTACCATGTGTAACATGCCAATCATTCACGCAAGTAAATTTCTTAAGTTTTCACTTTCAAGTAAATAAACTATGTTTCTTAACCATTGCTATAAAAAAATTCTTTTCCAAAAGAGAACAAATGAACATAGATGACAACAAATTCCAAATTTTTATTTCATTTCCAACATAATATACCACATGTTACAATATTTCCAATGTTTGTATACAAAGTACACACATAGCTCAACCAAGCTTCAAAGCAATAGATATACATGGTCTAGGAATCTCCTTTCGAATCTTGGTCGCCAGCTGAGGAGGAGAAGCATCAGTCAAGTGATTTTCTACCAACCATAAACTCAAATATGGTCCCTTACACATCTATCATCTTGATAGATGCCCCTACCCTTCAATGAAGATATTGGTGTAGTAACCTCGTAATGACAACCACTCTGAGCTTAGTGCTATTCCCTACATAACTAGAACTTGTAGACACTACAATCCTAAACTAGCATGCATAAAATGAACACTATGAATTGACAACAAAGCCAAAGGAAATCACACTACTTTGGCCAAAGTATTCTCACTCAGTACTTTGAGTGACAGTCATCCTAATCACATACAATAGTCTAGCTTTATTTGACTTTAGACCATTATAAACTATGCATAGTAATTTCCTTCAATAGGTAGTCATTAACCTAACAAATAACCTATTCCCTTTTCTTAAAACACAAAGGTATCTCTACCAATAATTCATAAGAAAAAAACATAAGTTACCCCCTTCAATGGATATTCAAATCCTAGGTATAACATATGAGATTTCTAAGTCTATAGATTACCCTTGCATAAAATAACTTAACAAGCAATTCCTATTATGTCAATCCTAGTATGTAATACTATAAATGATAATCAATCACTCCTTAATATGGAGTAAGTACAAACACTTATAAGAAATCCATATCAATAAGTCTTTTCCTTTCCTACAACAAATACATTATAACTCTATTCAAGAAAACAAATGCCATTTCCAATTTAAACATGCAAGGCAATCAATCTTTCAATTAAAAGGTAAAACATGAAAAGAATAGAATCTCATGCCTATTAATCGCTTATTCCAATTGACTCACTAGATCTCAAGCTTGAACCCCTCTTAAAATCAACTTAGCAACAAATCCCTCTCAATTTCTCTCACTAAAGCTTCCTCACAACCACACTTAGCAAAATAAGAATCTCTTAATAAAAATACAACATAATGGAGCAACATAATGACACATAAAATAATTGTATCCAAATGAGGTGAGAATGCCTCATATTTATACCCAAAAACCAACATCCTTAGGCTACCAACAAGGCTTATACTATGACACTTCTCAACCAAATATCATCGACTCATCTCAACAATGAAAAGGTGGCAAATTTCTATCTCACTAGTCACTCACACGGGACAATAGATCGACCCATGCTTGCCAACAACATTTTGACTGGTTCAAAAAGCACATGCTTCAATATGTAAATCAACTTACAGGTTAAAAATACTTCTACAAGAAACACAAGATTCATAATATGGTTCCAACTATTCATCACATTTCCTATTCATAAGCTTGCTATTTAAAACATAGGAATAAGTCAAACTTTATCTAGTTGCATTTTCACATAGTTGACTTGGTCCAAGCCAAAGCACTTGACACATCTTAATGTGTCGATCTCCAACATTATAGCACTATTTAATGTTTGACTCAGTACGTTGCATTATTTAGTGCGCAACTCTTTATCATTGAGTTCAATAAACTTCACACAACAAATTGATACTTATGTATTTCCATCACCCATTATCAATAATGATTAATGTGGTTTAATACTTAGCATTGCACCATTGCATATAGCACTACATTCGCATTATATCGACCATGGCATATATTTGATGAATCGACCATTAGTATATATATATATATAATATATATATATATGTACATATATATATAATATCAATGAATAGAATTTAATGCTATATATATGTATATATATATATTCAAATATATATATGTATATAAATATTTATTTATATATATTCTTTGACAAATAAGTTTTTCTAATTACTCCACTTGATATTCGAATGAATGAGATCAAGTTAATATTTCATATATATATATATATATATTATCATATATATATTTATATATCTATATTCATGTATATGTACATATACATATTTTGACATACTCGTATGGACATTCCTATTGTTAACACATATGTGTATATCAACATGTGTATAAATATGTATATATGCATATATCTCATATATATATATATACATTCGATTACACAATCACACATGTAAATAATTGCTATCTTATCGATAGGTATATATACATGTGATGTATATATATACATACATGTCTCATTATCCTTTTGATATCACCATGCCCATGAGCAACCTGTCCATAAGTGTGCATAGGTACATCTACTTTCGTACTCTTATGTTCATGTTACCTCACGTGTATGGGTTATTGTCGACATGCATATGTATACATATATGCATTCTATGTATATATATCATCAATCAAGTATAGTAATACGAAGAAGAAATTGCATACACCAAGCACTAAACACAATCCAAGAATGTCCCTAACAAAAAAAAAGATCCTTCCTAATGCAAACACATCATGCTTAAGGATGACTTACCAATTCCAAAAACTATGACTTAACTCAACCATTCTATAAGTGAGTGTGTGTGTGTGTGTAAGCTCAGTTGGGTTTCATTACAAGTTACCTGACCAAGTTCTCCTGAGTGATACTTCCCCTCACTTTCAAAGGATTGAATCTGAACCTACATCCAACTTAACACATTTCCATGATGGTTAGTCGTTCATCAAAAATACGCATTTATACGTTTCATAGTTAGAACATCAAATTCAATAACCATTCATTCCAGCTTTCCATTCCATTATATAGCATCAAATAAAATAAACATTCATTCATAACTTTCCAATGATTTAAATAAACAAAGTGCAACCATATATATATTTCCATTTAGAATACCAAATACATTCACACATGTAATAATTTACCCTATCATAGTAATAGTAAATAGGTAAATGCACAATGGGGTGTAACAACCAAGTCCAATAACAAATAGGAGCACCAACTCCAAAATCAATAGGAGCAACAACTCTTATAAGAAAAGAAAGACAAATGTACAAAGTACTACTCTATTTACAATATGTTCCAAACCACCAATATCTCTTGTTTGAAAAACAGAAAAACAACACTTAACCTTGCATACATGGATAATGATCACTTCTTTTGCAAGGATCCCCTTATCTCAACAAATACAAACTAGGTTTATATATATATACATGGACAATGAACTCACTGAACCTCTGGAAGCATCTTGATTGTAACCTTCTTTGAATGAATAAATAGATAACACAAAATGACTCTTACTCAACCATGTCCCATGTCATGATGACCAACCTTAGATAATGTTAGACTTCAATCATAAGGACATTTGCACATTCTTTGCATACACCTTGACTTCAAATCAAGCTCCATATACTTGTGATCTCATCTAGATTACTTTAATCTATGCAAAGAGAAAAAATTTCATGAATACTATCATACAAAGCCTTGTAACCCTTTTATAATCTATTAATCAAATATCCCTCTTTGTGTACTATCTTTGCAAAACATGGTGTCATAGTCTTCAAAACTCTCTCACAAAGCACACATCATACTCAGAATACCCTCAAAGCACTAGCAGACCTCAACATCCCATTGTTGTTTCAAAACATTTACAAAACTGTGTAACCGAACCTAGGGCAAAAGACACTCATATGCCCGTCAAAGTAATCACCTTGGGAAGTATTCATTCCTCAGTTTAAAAGAGGACCTTTGATATTTATCACCCACCAATACATCAATTAAATAACAACCTTTGATCTTACTTTGGGCGGTGAAACGTAAGTGTTTAACCTATCCAGCCAATGTCACCTAAGAGAAAGGGTTGGTTTCCCAATGAGCTTAAACCCTCAAGTCATTAGTAAAGTGGTTGTCCACCGAATATACCAAGTCAATAATCAAATATAACATAAAGTAAAATCTACCTTGAATGTCTTCTTAAGACATAAACCCTAGGTCTTTAGAGTATAATTTAGTCTTAGAGTTTTAGACATGAGGTATAGAAATTTCACCAATCAAAACTCCAAAAGGAGATTACCACCATATTTTTTACCCTTCTATAAGCCTTTGGAACAGATGATAAGAAGTGGAAGAAATTCCAATATTTTTGAAAGGTAATCATCAAGAAACAACCCTAATTCTCATAAACACTAAGAACTTTGCAACTTTATGAGGCTCAACCTACAATGCTCAATGTTAGTGATTTTTTAGGTCTACAAACTCTAACCATGTATCTACCATTGAAAAACATACTTTTGTGTAAAACCCTTCCACTAAAAACCTGATTTATGAAGGATGAAAACTTGTGATATGATGAAGGATGCTTGTGAAAAGAAGATTCCATGAATGAACTATAACACTATCAACTCTATCCACTCACCAATGTAACACTAAGTGATCAACACTTACTTTGGAATGAACAAATCTTTCATACTTTGTCATGAAGTAACTCTGTTTGGATTTACCATGAAGCAACTTTGTGAAGCAACTTTGTCATACATTTGACATAAAAGGACAAACAAGTACCTTAGTACCTATCAACACCACTTGTCATGAAGCAACTCTCTTTGGATTTATCATGAGGAAACTTTGTGAAGCAAATATGTCATATAGTTGATCTCAAAGGGAAAACAAGTACCTTATTACCTATCAACACCATGTGAACAAGTACCTTTGGATGCATCAAGCATCAATACCATCAAAACCATGTGAAAAGGTACCTTTGGATGCATCAAGCATCAATACCAAGAAATGAATGAGAAATTTCCTTTGCATCAACACAAAGAAATAAATGATCAGGTTCCTTTGCATCAACCTTTGACATCAATGACAAACATCAACAAACCAAACTCCATTAACCTTTGACATCAATGAAAAACATCAATAGATGGCACACTTCATCCCGTGTCTTAATACCAATGATGTTATTTATGTTGTAGAGTTATTTTTCATAGAGGTGGTGAGACTACATGGTCTACCCAAGAGTACAGTTTCAGATCAGGATACCACGTTTGTTGGGTTTTTTGGAGGACATTATGGAAGAAGTTGAAGACTGATTTGAAGTTTAGTTCTACATACCATCCATAGACTGACGGAAAAATGGAGGTGGTGAATAGGAATTTTGATAACTTACTAAGATGCTTAGTAGGAGATAAACCCAAGGGATGGGATTTGATTTTACCACAGGAAAATTTTTCTTATAATAATTCTATCAACAAGAGAACTGGTAAATCACCATTCCATATTGTGTATGGGATTAGTCTAATAACTACTTTTGAATTGAGAAAGAAGAACTACTTTTGAACTGAGAAAGATAGACAAGGGAGAGAAGAGTAGTGTTGAGGTTGAAAATTTTGTAGAGCACTTGAAGAATTTGCTTGAAGAGGTGAAGAAACATATCAATAAGATGAGCTCTTAGTATAAGGCTAAGGAAAATCGAAAAAGGAGGTATAAGGAGTTCTAGGTAGGAGATGAAGTCATGGTTCATTTGCGAAAGGAGAGGTTTCCAATTGGTATATGCAACAAGTTAAATATGAAGAAGTTTGGACCATGCAAGATTTTGAAGAAGCATGATTCAGGAAATGCATATGAGGTACAGTTTCCTAATGAAATTCATGTTTCACTTGTGTTTAACATTGCTGATTTGACAAAATATCATGGAGTTAAGGAGAATGAATTGATAGAGGAATAGTGGAACATTTTGACACCTACATCAGAAAAGGAAGAGATAGAAGAAATTTTGGATATTTGTTTAAATAAATAATATGCAGAGTACTTGGTGAAATGGAGAGGAAGGCCTATTGAAAATTCATCATGGTTATCTGAGGCTGAGGTTAATTGTCTTGGTTTCCCTCTAACTCTTGAGAAGTGACAAGGTCACTTTTCAAATTACCATGGGTGTCTGATGCAGGAGCATCTAGTGGTTAAGGGCAATCTTGCATCACCCAAAAATATTATATTTTTATTTTGTTTGTAGTTTCCTTAGTTGTTTTGGGGCCCATGGCAATTCATACAGTCTTTTGGATAGTAATAAGTTTGAAACAACAAAAAATAGTCACCTACTATTTTTAGTAAGTTGACTTATTTGGGTTCCTATGGACACAGAAATTGACCCCAAGGAGTTAAATTGGAAAATAAGATTTTTGGTGAAAGAATCATCTCAAAATCCTATACCGTTTGGAAGATATTAAATTTTCATCTTGAGGAATTTCTCCAATGAAGTTTAAAACTGAAAATTGAGGCCCTTCAAAGCCTCGAAATAGGGTTCAAAATATTGATCTTTTAGATTTGGTGAAAGATGGTTGTAGATCTCTTCACAAGCTTTCTAATGGTATATTACAATTGAAAATCGGACGGTCGGATCAAAACTTATAACCCTGAGAAGTTGTAAATATATAAATATAAAATAAATAAATAAATAAATAACTTCTAGAGTAGGAAATAGACGGTGGAATTTCTAGTGCCAAAATGGGGTTACACCTTCTAGAATATTCTAAGGTAGTTACACTTCTTGGAAAAAGATGGAGAACAAGGGTTACGGAAGGGAGCTCCGGTAGTGTAGATCATGGTTTTTGGCTTGTAGATTTATGTAAAGAGAAGGCCCATGTGGTTGTAGTATGTTAATTTCTACGAATTGTAATTTCACTTCATCAAGATAATAAAAAACAAGTGTTTCTTTTTGCATTTTTTGTTTATCTCTCTTGTTTAGTTGTGTGTGTGTGGTTTTGTAAGGGGAGTACCCTCATCAAGTAATGACCTAGGACAATCCTTAAATACAAGATTCTAAATGCCTCAAAAGTGGGAAAAAATAAATTTAAAACTAGGGGATAGGATCATGGGACAAATCTACCCTTGCAGGGTCTATTTTACAATGAAGAAAAGGCTACAAGAAAGGGGAAATTAAGATCATTAGAAATTGGGAAAATTTAATTGGCTAATCGAGTCAAGGTTAAGGTCAACTTGTCTACAATATAAAATAATTTGACTATTTTTATATTACAATTACATTACCAAAAGTCTGCGTATTATAAAAGGATAAAGGGTGGTGTGTCCACTTTTATCTTCTATAATTAGTTAATTTTATATGTGGGTAAAAGTACAAAGTTGTGTCACATTTTCAACCAACTTATCAACACAAGTGAATTTAAGTATTTCTAACTAAAAATCAATTTTGGTCAAATATACGATCTAGTAAAATTTATTCTAACTAAGTTAGATATGTCAACTTTTTCAACTAAAATTATTGGCTAAATACATATGTAGCACCACTTTGAGGCCAATTTACCAAAAATATAAAATTATTTGAAAAACTTGATGTTTCAACAACTCCTACTCATGTAAATAACATTTTTTTAATATAAAAATATCCTTTTGTAGATCCATAAGTGTAGTTTTAAAAAATATATATTTTAAGAGTTTAAGAATTATTTATATTTTATTTTTTATTTTTACTAAAAGTAGGTTATTGGCACAAAAATATTATGTTGATTACTATGTCAATAAAAATACTAAAACTTATTAAAAAAATGAAAAAATATGATGCATTAGATAGAAGAATCTATATATAGATGGCATATTTTTTTTTCCCATTTTAGATAAATAGTTAATATTAAAGTATTTTAGATAAATAGTTAATATTAAAGTTGACATCGGATTGAAACAGGTTTGTTTTAATACACATACATTTTAATATTTATTTAAAAATATATTTATCAAAATTGGAAAAAAAATGTCCAACACTAAAGTTTCATGTTATAAATATACACAAAAAATTCAAAGGAAAAAAAAAATAATATATAAAGATCGACGTCTCATGTAACTTTATTTTTCAACATTTTATTAGTAACTAAATTATAGTGTCAATTTATAAAAAACTATATTCAAATATTTTTTTAGTTTTTCAAAAAATACAAACGTAAAATATACTAAAAAACACACATTTTATTAGTTTACATCATTTTAAAATTCAAAACTTATGTGCCACTTTTTAGTGATTCAAGTTTAAAATTTGGATCAATGTTGGTTGTTTCCTTTATAAAAGTGTGCTACAACTTTGTACTTTTGCCTATGTTAATTGATACAATTTTATTTTTCAAGTTTATTTGGTAGAATATTAAATAAAATTTAATATTTGTGAAATATGTATTAAGGAAAAATAATCATTCATAAACTGAATCTAGGCTAATTCAATGAAATGCATACAACTCAACATAAGTTAGCCTAAATTAATAAATGATGGTTGTAGGGGTGGATAATTTAGAATTAAACACTAAACTATATATTAAATGCAAAGTGGATCGTGATACTTAGGTATATGCTTGAAGATGAATATTGGTGATAATTTTGAAACTTGGATTGCCTCAAGACTAGAAATAAGACCCCTCTTTTTGTGTTTCATAGTGGAATCTATGCAAAATTCATGTCTCTATTAGGGTTGATTTGTTAAAGTAGTCATTAATTAGTTGATAGTTAATTAATTTTAATTAATTATTAGGCTAATTTCACTTTATGCACTTAAGCTAAACTTAGGAGTGTTTTTTCTTTTATTAGATTGAGCTATTATTAGATCATTATGTCTCATTACATAGGATGATGACACTTGTCATGATATAATCCATTTCTCATTTAGGGTTTGCTCTTATAAGCAATTCTCCATCTTTGTATTATTTAATCCTGTAAGTTTTTATTTTTGAAAAAATCACAAATCATTGTTTGCAACTCTCGTGCGTGGAAGGTATCTTGTTTGTTGTTTGATCCTACTTTGTGTGTTTCATAATTTCACCATGACCCCCCAATGCATCTACATCTAAAGATTATTTATGTGTTCATGTATCTACCCTATGTTGTATATATCTAATCCTACTGGTTGTACTCTCCTACTCTTTTGGTTGGCTAAATTCATTGGTGCATTCTTTGTTATCTAAACTAGATGTATTTAAGAATTATTTTAGAAGGTTACCACATCACTAGGGGATAGTTCTCCTATATCAATCCTTGAAAAATGACTAAATTTATATTCATTCCAATGATCAAAGACAAAAAAAATAGTCATACAAATGCTCTTGGTATTAATGTGTAGATTATAATTTTTTAAGTGCACCAATTTAAAATATTCCTACAAAAATTGTTTTTAATACTCTAGGATGAGATAAAATATTTAGCTATAAGAGGATATGACATGAATACAATTGAATGTCTTTAAAAAGACATAACAACAATTTGGGAAAAAGTGTTTTAGTGGACTCATAATGGCTAATGAAATGGATATAGAATTGATCAAATTTTAATTTTAATTCTAGAAATTTAGGAATAAAATATGTAGCCACAAGATTGATCTCGCACTCACAAAAATGACCTAAATGATAAGATGGTAATACATAATTATGAAAAGTGCAATAAATATAAACAATATAAAAATAGATTAAATATAAATAAATATTTATAAAATTGTATGTATAAAAATAAGTAAAGAATAAAAATATAAAATATGTGAACCAAGATTCTAAACCTGCACAAACACAAGAAATAAACACCATATTAGATCAAATGCAAGTTAGTATCATGATTCCCCAATAAATCCATTTGAATTGCAAAGGAAAAGGAATGAAATGAAGAACATAAACAAGTATAAACCAAAGATATTAAATCCTATTCAAATGCAATGCAAACTCTTAATCTCTTGGGGGAGTTGGTGCCAATTTGATGTGGAAATTGGCCCTTTCCCAACTCCTATGCAAGCTTTGATGATTTGATGAGGATGTGATCCACTTTTTTGAAGATTGAAGTGTGCTCCAAGATGAAAATCTGCATAACCTAACTAAGACTTTGATAAAATGGATGAGAATTGCTATGCTTGAGTGTGGATTTGAGTATAGTAACTTTTCTCAAATCGTGGATGATCAAATGAAGAAAGAAGCCCCTTATTTATAGAATGAGAAGTTGGATAAATTTCCAACATGAAGCAATGTGGGACTAACATTCAACCAATGGCAAGGTGCCACTTGTCAAGAGATGGATGGATGAAGGATGTGCACATTTTGATGAATGTGCCCATAAATGCAATTAGGTGATATTTGAAATTAGTGAAATGACATGTAAGAGGGAAAATGAATGTCTTAAATGCCACTTGGCTCAAGGCAAAATGACTTATTAGGTGAAGTAAATGTCTTGTTGGAAGGACAAAGTCCACTTGGATTTGAATTCAAATTTGAGAGAATATTCCTCCATTATACCATGTTGAGAGAAAATAGGGATTTAATAAATGAATTAAATCTATTTTCATGTGCAAGTGGCAAAAGCTACAGGATGGGACATGAATTAGGATTAAATTAATCAAAGGTTAATTAATTTAATGAGAGATTAGATGATGTGACAAATTTGACTTAGATTTATGAGTTTATTTAAATCAAATATCAGAAGAATGTGATTTTAGACTTAATTAAATGAATATTTTGTTTTATTTAACTAAAGGGGATGGTTGGTTAGCTTAAATTAAGCAAGGTTTAATTTATTTAATTTAATAGACATACCTTAGAGATTTAATTAAATAAAGGGAATTATTTAATTAAATATGGACATAGGGTTAATTAGATCAAATAGATTGATTTAATTAACAAGAGAGAAAGACTTAATTAGATAAAATGATTTATTTAATTAAGAGGAAAATTGATGAATTTAATCAAATAAAAGTATTCGATTAAATGGTTAGACTGAGGGATGATTTAGGATGAAATGGTGTTAATAATCGGGATCGAGTATGTCGATATATTTTCCATGTCTACAAAATCATTTTCATAAAACTATATGGAAAATGGTTTGCATATTCAAATATCACCATTACAATATGTTTTCATTTCCTTGTATTCAGATGACTTCGTATTGGAATAAAATACTATAAGATTCTTCACTGAAAAGAAAGAAGAAAAAAAATCCCACCAAGTCTTCAAGGAGCTCAACCGCCGTATTTAGGAAAGCAAAGAAGCTTCTTAAGCATCTTTATAAGAAGATTCTTACTCAAAACAAGCTTTGAAAAAACCAAAACATTCCATTAGTATTTTTTTAATTGAAATGTTAATTTGCAAACAAAACTCACATTTAAATATGTTTTTGAATTCATTCTTGTTAACATTATCATCTTTATTAATGTTTTTTTAAGGTTAAAGGTTAAATATTATCTTTAGATAATTTCATTTAAATTAAAAAAATGTTAGAAATTAGATATAAATGTTATGGAGAAAGGGTTAAGTCATTGAGTAGAAAATAAAACACATTCAATTTTATGATTCAAGAGGACAAACAAAAATAAAATTGAAAGCATATATTATAAAGAGTCAATAGATGAAAAGTTGAAGCATTAATAGGTTGTCAAGGAGACATCAATTCAAAAGTGGATGTGGAGATAGGATAAATAGTGGGGGAGAGGGGTAGGGTGAGGAGAATCATGTTAATATGAGAATCTAGGTGTCATGAAGACCTCTAGGACCCAACTTGATAGATTCTCCCTTGTTGGCCATTATGCATGTGTTGGGCATGCATGAAGATGACTACAAGCAATTGTTGGTTAGGTCAGTCATGACATTCTCTTAAAAATTTATAGGGGAATAAACCCCCAACTAAGCCTCAACCATTGCATCATTGTAAGTAGCAAGAATTTAACTATATACAACCGACTAGAGAAAATCATTTTAAATGTACCTAAAGGCTAATGTATTAAAGTTAAATTCCTACACTAGGTTCATGCAATTTGAGAGGAAATTTAAAACAACATAGAGAAGTAGAGAACCCTAGTACCCCCCAGGAAAATTGTCACCTAAGATAAACCTAAAGACCCATTTGACAAGAGGGAAACCTACAAAAAAATTTGAGCTAGCAAGGTGGAATCAATTGGGCCTAGAACGATTGGTATCCATTTTATGGTGACATGTAGATTTGTCTATTCCTCAACATCACACACATATTGATAGGATGTAGAGATGAAGAGGAAAGACATGAAAGTTGAAATACGAAGAGGTTATAAATAGTAAATACAAATAATCATCAATTGGACAAGATGATTAAAGAGATGGTTGTCAGTTGACACAATTACAAGTGATCCAAAGGTAGGAGGTGGTAGCATTGAAGAATAAATGCAATCCAAAAGAAGATATCTGAGACCTATGTAAATTAATAAACTAGATTTCTCATATTTGTTTTCCACATGGAGCAAAAAATTAGAGAGGTAAGCCATCAAGATTAGATGAATTAAATGAAGCACACACATTTACAATTAATGATAGGATCCTTACTTTTAGTCTATGTGATTATTATGTAAAGTAACCTTTAAAACATGGGAGTGTATCATCGAAGATGAGTCAAGGAGCTTAAAATATTTGAGTTGGTCTATTCCATATTTTCTAGGACGTTGGAAGCTCAATTTGCTTCCCTATAGTAGTGACTAACTTCATAGGGAGCTAAGTGATTCAATATGTTCCAAATATTTTGCATAATTTCATAGATTTTTTAGTGGTTAATGCTTCTACTTTTTATTGCATTGATGATTAATTAGTGTAATGTCGCAGAATTGCACCTAGGGGTAATTCCAAATTTTAGCACTTTGCCTAGCATTTATGACACCTAAACACATTAATGGAAAAAATCCCATGGGTCAGAATTTCACAATTCTAGCTTCATGTGGTTCAATGGTGAAACAATAGTAATTCGATGACACGTTTCCCAAAAACTTGTGCTTTGGATGCCTGCGTAGCGTGCAAATGTCTACGCGATGTGCTAGTATACTGATAGTTTTCCAAGTTTGAAATGAGGAATCTCAAATCTTGACTCTTGACACATCCCAATAATCAAGTTTTCAAGTGTAATAGCTCTTTGTCGCCCTTGCATGCAATAAAACCCCTCATTTTCTCTCATTTTGAGGGTTCATCCATTCATTCAAGCTTCTTTCTTCAACATCACTCCTCATTCTCTTCTACTCTTGGCAACAACACTTCTACAAGCAAAGCTCTATCAGACTAAGGTCCCTCCAATGGCCAAAGCTCTCTAGCTAGCATTCAACAGTGCGTCTATGTGTTCAAGAGGGGGTTGAGGCCTATTGGTAACACTCTCTCACTCTTTTCCATTTACGAATAGATTAGATCTCTTTGTTCAATTAATATTTGGTGGTGTGGTTTCTCCTCCTAAGGCGGGGATTGCTTTCACCACTCCCTTTGTCCATTTCAGTTAAGCTCACCTTGTGTTTTCTCATAGTTTATGTTCTTTATCTAGTTACTCTATTGCACATACCTCAGATCTATGTTAGAAGGTGAAGCTCTATTTTTCTCGCTCAAGTCTTTGAGCACTCTATTTCTTAGGATGCCAGCGTGCCATTTGGACTCCAGTGTCTCGCATTGGCATCCTGAATCTGCGTTGTTGTCATGTGGTCAAGAGCTCTTTTGTCAGAGGGAGAAATATAGAGGCTTTACTCTTTCAGGATTTGAATTAGTCTTCTTTGATAGTCAATCTGTACATACTTTCTTTGCAATCTCTTCATTCAGCTTATGTTGAGGTGGATAAGGGAAATTTGTTCCCTGGGATTCTCTTGAGAACGAAGAGACACATGTGCAATGAACCCACATTATCTCACATTTTGGTGAACCCGACGTGAAGAATGTTAGATCTATTTCTACAATGTTTTAATGTCTATGATAATTCTTTCTCTAAGGAGGATTTCAATATGTTGGATGATGCTCTAGGTGATTTCTTAGAAGTGTCTTCCCCTATCTATAAATCTTCCAAGCAAACCTCTCCCTCATAGGCTAAAGATTCGGTAAATGTTGTGGTGGTCTCTATGGCTTCTCCAAGCCCTCAAAAACTCGTCATCTACTTGACTCCAGCTAGCCCTTCTCCTAAGAAGGATCTTTTTGTCTATGGAATTTCATATCATGACGATTCACCAGAATTGTGTTCAAGGTTCATAAAAGCTACAGACTCTACTTCTTATAATGTTGTTTGGAACAGATATAATACAAGAAGAAACAAACAAAATTTGGATCAATAACCTTTTGTTCCTACATCTCAACCTACTCAAATCCTACTTCTTTACCACCTTCTCAACCAAGTCTTCCTTCAACACCTAAACCTGTGACTAAAGCACTAGGTGATTATGATCTTATCGAGCAACTTCATGCTACTCTGGCTAAGATCTCACTTTAGGATTTGGTTCAGACTGCTTTGGTTTATCAAAAAATGCTTCAGGAAGCCTTGCAAAATATTCTCTTTCCTGCCTCCACTAGGCCGACGGATGTTAATACGTTGATGGCTCATATTCGTGCAGATTTTCTAAATATTACATTCTATCCACAAGAACTCCTACCTTCGGATGTGTAGAAGCAAGAAGATCCTTCAATGATTATAGTTAATATTAATACTATTGGTATTAGGAATACCCTCATTGACACCAGTTTGGCTCTGAATGTTTGTGGTATCGATCTATTACTCAAGACTAAGGTTGATTCCTCTTCCTTAGTTGCTTCTTTGTATAGTCGTGGGTTCAATAATGTTGGCCACCAAGCTCTAGGCACAATAATATTTCCTTTGCAGCTAGGCCCTGTTACCTTGCCCACCTTGGTTTATGTGGTGTTTGGTTCTTTACCATACAATATTCTTCTAGGAAGACCTTGGATTCATGCTATGGGTGTTGTAACTTCTACTCTATATCGCTCTCTAAATTTTTCTACAAATAATCAAGTGGGAAAAGTCAAAGCTGACCTAGAAGTTGTTCACCTTTGTGAGTTAGTGGTTGTTGGTCGAGCTTTGGTTGTATTTGCTCTTAACAATTATACTCTGTCTCTAACTTTAGATGCAATGACATGTTCCTTGGTGATACCCTCTACGGAGGTTGTCCCTAAAGTGAATACCACTAAAGAAGAACCGCCTAAAGTAGAAAGTCCTAAGTCTTCTCGGTCTACTTCTAAATACAATGTGTTTCTTGGTGATGATTGGGGATCCTTGGAATTCTCTTAATTCTTTATTGTGGAATACAAAGTGAGTCCCACTCATCTAAAACTTCTAATAACCTCGAATTCCTCTGATGAAAAAGCGGACAGTACTCCCATTATGGAAGAAAATTGTAATCCTATTTAGGAGACCGGTCTTTCCCCTACTGAGGAGGATGGTCTTGCTCTTGCAATGGAGGTCAATATTTGTGAATCGAGTAAAGGAGATAGTTGTGCTCTTGTAGATGCATTCAATGTTCATTGGTGGAATGAAGCTCTCCATGTGGAACCACCACCTTCTCAAGTTTTTCAAACTTGTTATGGTTTCAGATATAGACTCACTTCTCAGTATGGCTATGGGAAAAAATGTCTTAGACGTATTGAGCAAGGAATCTAAGTCCCTATCTAGTTTAAGCCTCATAAGCACTATCTAGGTTTGGGGTGCTCTATTGAACAATCCAAGGAGAAACCTTGGTGGAGTGTTAACATAATTTCGGTTGAACCACTTAGTTTGGTCCATCCTGAATAGATAGAGGAGGGGGTGTAGGCCAAAAAGGTCCCTTTAGATGTTTTCTCCTCAGATGAAGCCCTGGAGGAATTCTTAGGTGAATACTCCTCTTTTCCTCCTTTTCATCATAAGAGACGATTCCCATATCGCCTAAATAAGTAGGCATATTTTGGAGAATCCATCTTGAGTGTCAATAAGGAGGACCCTCTAGCTAATGTTGATGATGATGTTTCAATATCACATATATTGGAGACCGTAGTTCTATTCTCAAGGGAGATACTACCGAAGTCTCTATGGATCCTAAGTCTTCTAAAAAGGTGATTAAGATTGGAAAGTGCCTTTCTTCCGAAGAGGCTAAGGAGCACTCTGATCTTTCGCATTCTCACCCTGATATCTTTTTGGATGTATGAGGACATGCCTGAAATTGATGAGTCTATAGTGGTTCACAATATCATCTTATGTCTCGACACCAAGCCGGTTAAGCAAAAAATTTGAAAGATTAATCCCAAGGTCGTGTTGTTGGTTAAGATTGAGATAGAGAAGTTGTTGAAAGCAAGCTTTATCCATCCAATCGAATATTCCCCTTCGATTTTGAATATTGTTGTCGTTAGTAAACCTGATGGCCATATTTGTATATGTATTGAATTTTGTGATTTTAATAAGGATTCTCTTAAGGATGATTTTCTATTGCCTAATATAGATATGATTGTGGACTCGATGGTAGGCCATGCCTTGTTATCTTTCATGGATGGTTTCTCGAGTTACAATTAGATCCGTATTAATTTGAAAGATGAATATAAGACATCCTTCACTACCCATTGGGGTACCTTCTATTATGTGGTCATACCCTTTGGGTTAAAGAATGTAGGAGAAAATTACCAGTGGGAAATGACCCTGATATTTCATGATTTCATTCACAATATCCTAGAAGATTATGTTGATGATATTTTGGAAATATCTGTAACTCGTCAGGATCACGTGGAAAATCTTCATCTTATTTTTGAAAGAATTTGACTCTATAAGATGTGGCTTAATCCTCTTAAGCGTGTCTTCAGTGTAGACACAATAATTTTTTTTGGATTTATAGTCTCTCATCATGGAATTGAGGTCAACATAAATAAGATCGATGCAATTATTAACATGCCTCCACCTAGGAACATTATTGAGTTACAAAGTTTACAAGGGAAGATTTAGGAAATTCACATATTCATATCTCAATTGGTTGATTGTACCCTTCCTTTCACTCATTTGTTAAAGAAAGATGTTTGCTTTGTATGGGATGAGAAGTGCCAGAAATATTGAGTCAATCAAAACCCATTTGGTCAATCCTCGCATACTAATGTTGGCTTTGCAAGATAGGCCCTTTTTTCTTTACTTCGCTACATAAACATATGCTTTGGAAACTTTTATAGCTCAGTATGATGATGTCGGGAAAGAGAGAGTAGTCTACTACATTAGTTGTGTCCTGGTTGATTATGAAACTCGGTATTCCCCCATGGAGAAGCAATGTCTTTCTCTCGTCTTTGGTATGCAAAAACTAAGGCACTCCCTTCTTCATGCTAAGACACATGTTATTGTAAAGAGTAATCTTCTAAGATGTTTGTTCTCTAGTGCCAACCTTGCTGGAAGGTTAGCGAAATGGGTGATGTTGTTTTCTGAGTTTGACATAAAGTTTATTACTCAGAAGTCGATAAAGAGTTAAGTAGTTTTCGATCAATTGGTAGACACTCCCTCGTCTCTCTCCTTTCCAAGTTTGTACATATTTCTTGATGAGAACATTTTCCTAATCAATCATGACCTTGAATGGAAAATGTACTTTGATGGGTTGAGGTGTCATACTGGCTCTAGAGCAGGTGTGGATCTAATATCACCTAAAGGTAAGCTGGTCCCTCTCTCCTTTCAATTGGACTTTCCTTGTACCAACAACATCGATAAGCATGAATCCCTCATTGTTGTCTTGTGTTCCGCGATCGTGTTGAAAATAAAACATCTCTGTATACTGGGTGATTATGAGCTTATTGTGAATCAGATTATGGGAACCTATTAGGCTAAGCAAAGTAAATTGTCTCGGTATCGATACCTTGCTTTGTCCTTGCTTAATTAGTTCTCTTTCACAATAGACAGTGTCCCTAGGAGGGAGAACTAACATGCAGATTCCATGGCGAGTGTTGCCTCCCTGGTACCTTCGGACGGGGATACGAAAGAATACCACTTCGTGGTTCAAGTCCTTTGGACTCCTGTTGTTTCTGATCAACCTAAATATGATTTTTTTTGTGTTCTCATGTGGACTTAGGAGAATAGTTTTCTAACATCTACAACTACCTAAAGACTTGAAATTTTCTCGATGATGCAATGAAAAATGATCACACTCATACACGAAAGCTTTCAGTTCATTATGTTGTTTTGTCGAATGTTCTCTATCGGAAGTCTTACAATTGCTTGCTCCTTCGATGTCTCACTAAAGCAGAAATAAGAGAAGCCCATTTGAGCTTTGGAGGTGGACACTCTGGTGGTAAATCCCTGGTGAGGAAATTGATACACATGGGGTAATTTTGGAAAATGATGGAACAATATTCCTTCGACTTTGTTAAAAAGTGCTCGGAATGTCAACAACATAGTCATCTTATTCATGCACCTAACAAGAGTTACAAAACCAAACCTCCCCTTGGTCATTTGTGAAATGGGGGTTGGATATTATTGGAAAAATATCACCTCCTTCTTCTAAAGGACATACCTTTATCATTACTACTACGGATTAATTCATGAAGTGGGTCGAAGCCATCCCACCTCGATCTACGAATGCTGAAGGTATTTGTAATTTTCTTCTAAACAACATCATTTTTTGTTTTGAGTTTCCTTCTAAACTTGTCTCTGACAATGGTACGCCATTCAAGAACAAGGAAGTAAAGTAATTCCTAGAGAAATTTCACATTCAACATAGATTTTCTACATCATATTATCCTCAGTCTAATGGCCAAGTGGAACCATCTAACAAGACTCTTGAGCTCATTCTTTGCAAGATAGTAAATAAACACGATAAAGATTGGCATGTTCAATTAACATACAATTTATGGGCCTATCACACGAGTGTTCATATGATGATAGGAAAAATGGCTTACAACCTTGTGTATGGTGTCGAAGCTATCATGCCTTTAGAGTTGGAAATTTCATCTTTGCGGGTTTCCTTTAAAGAGTTAATTGATGACGAAACTTACCGAGCTAATCATTTGCATCAACTAGAGATGCTCAATGAGCGCCGACTATAGGCCCTCAATCATCTTAAAGCTTATCAACAATTGTTATCTAGGAAATACAATCAAAGTGTACTTCCTTGAACTTTCAAGATAGGTGACCTAGTTCTCTACAAGAATCATAGAAATGTAAATGTGTCGCTTGATCAAAGGGGAAAATTCAATCCTAATTGGTTGGGCCCTTACATTGTCATCTTCGTGTATGGTTCAGGTTCCTATGGATTATCATCTATGGCTGGAGAAACTCTAAGAGAATCTGTTAATGCAATGCATCTTCATTGATACTATGCGTGGTGTCTAATGTGTCATATGTGTAGTGTTCACTTTTTAAGGGTTGTAGCATTACATATGTTGACATTATTCATTAACAAATTATGATTTTTTTTTTGTGTTATGATGTAACCATGTGTGTGTGAGAGAGACATGTGCATACATGTGTTTTACTATGTTGTGTATCCATGCATTACATTACATCTTTTATGTAATTAGATCATTATTGCATTTAATTAACATACATCCATGTGTATTGGTTAAATCATGATAACATCTAATGTAAATATACATCCATACACATATATAAGATCCATAACACCAACATAAATGAAAGAAACATACACATCAAAGTACACAATGCTATAGTATTAGAATCAATATCTCATGTATATATGTATAAAGATCGAATGTCATGTACATGTATCAGGCCATTTTTGTCAAAAAAATGAGAGGCTACTGAATATGTGTATCAATATCTATACAAAACAGATCTACAAATATGTATATATATATATATATATATATATCATGGCTACAAAACTAATGTACAAAAAGGAGGCTCTCTATGGTTGAGGCATATGGCTCCCTGAGCACTCCAACTTTGGATGTGGCTATGGCTGAGGGCAAGGCTGCACAGTGGAGATGAATCTGGATCACTGTGAACATGAGGTTGATAGGGTTGTATGCATCCCCTTGATCTCTCCTTAGAGGGATCATATTTGCATCTGAGCCTGCATGAGCTCCTGCTATAACTATTGGTCACCTCCTGGGATCACGGTTGTCGATTGTCCTATGAGGTCATGGAGATAGCTCTAAAGGGCATCATGCACCTGATCGGTGACATCAACCCTCATCACGGCCACGTCTCACTCTACGAGTGTTGTTTGCAGCTCCCTCCACAGCTAGTCCCACTGCCCCTAAAGCATGGTAGCATCAAGTTTCCTCTGCACTATCTCCACCTGTGCTACTAGCTTGAAAATTCAGACATGTCATCCCACTGAAATTGGTTGTTATGCATCTAGGACAACCCCTTGGATAGGCACAATAGAGGCCACCTCTAATATGCACTGGATGAAGAACCTAGTCCATCCCTAAGTATCCATTGCAATCATAGAAACAAAATGTATATCAGTACCATGAAGTGTATAGATACTAAAATTGACACATGATATATAAGATAAAAACTAGAAATACTAAAATGAAATAACATAAACTGCTATACCTAGGTCCCCTGGTTGCCAGAATGGGTCAAGGGAAGGAGGAGAACTCGGTCCTGCATTGCCAGTGTCAGGAGCTGCCCTAGATGCTACAAGAGCTAGTGGCGTCGACGAAACAGGAGTAGCTGGTGGAGGTGAAGACATCCTTCACTTCCTCCTTAGCCTGCTCTTGCTCCTCCTCCTCATCATTGCCTTTGTGCCTACACCTTTTCCTAGGTGGCTGTGGTGGCACGTCCCCCTATAAGCTAGGATCCCCTTGGGAGAATTTGCTAGGAAAACTAGGGTGGGACGATGTGTTACCCACCACGCCAAAAAATCTTGAACCACGTCGATGCTGTCTAGTGTCCCCATCGGCGGTAGATTGGTGTCATCGTCATTGTATTCCAAGAGGTCCACATCCACTAGGGTGGAGCGGAGATGATCCTCAGGCATCGCCGTGCTCCGCACAACTCAAGTGTATGTGAGGATAGGAAGGGGGATAATCTGGACCCGCCCGTGTTGTCGCATGACCCAACTCTAGTAATATAGAATAATGAAAAAAATTGTGTGCTTGAGGATAAACCAGTCGCATTGCAGGTTTCAGAGGAACCTGTGATCATCTACCCACTGGAAGTAGCGATGGGGCCTCCACTTGATCTTATCTGGCATCAGGGTATCAAACAAGAGCTGCCAGAACTATAGATCATCATGCCTCCACTACCAAGTGAGCTCGTATCAGTGGGACATCAAAACAGAGTAGTCCTGCACCTAAGGGAAGCCCTCTAACCTAGTACACGTGTTGTGGGCGAAAGCCCACACCTACAGGAGTGTGTACGCAGTCAAGCTGTAGTACTCGTAGTGAACGAACAGACTGAGCTCCTGGTAGAGGTGAGCGAGCATGCTGTGCCCCAATGAAAAAAAAGTCTACCACTCCACCATCTCTCAAATGGTGTGGATGAGACCCCCGTGGAGGTGAGAGTCTCATGCATCTATGGTCACCCACATGGCGAAACTAACCACCATGTCACGACACAGTAGAGGGGCAGTGGTCCAGGCCTAGTCAAACCACTGGGTGTGGATATGTTTGATCCCATCTCCACTGTTTGTCTGACCAGAGCAGTATGAAACCCATCTAATCACTCCTACGGTGAGCGAGAATCATCAAGCTCCACCTGTTGACCATGGATGGGAAGACCGAGGATGTGGTATACATCCTCTAGCGTGATAGTCATCTCTCCAGTTGATAACTGGAAGCTGCAAGTGGTGGCATCCCATCTCTCCATCAATGCCATCAACATATGATCATGGTATAACATCTTTGGCATGGTATACACATGCCAGAGACCAATGCGTTGTAGGTGGGTGACCTCATTGTCTAAAAGTTTTTCCCTCTGATCTTGCAGTAGGCACAACATGTGCCCTCTAGGATGCTCCATGATCTTTGGTTAGTCTTGCGAGAAAATAAACAAGTGTGTATCAATACACGACCAATTACAAAAAATATAAGTTAAAAACATCAAAGGATGCATGTGTGTCGCATAGGCATCTTGGTCTGCCATTAATGGCATTGGGATGATAGCACATCCATTGGATGCCGACGCATGCCGAAGATGTGCGCACGCACCCAGGACGCTAGCGCACCTAAAGTATAAAAAAGTACAAAAAATTACCAAAAAATGCTAAATGAGATGGTTTTGAGGACTACCTGATCAACCTCGACACCCTCGACAATGTCCGCACACAAATCTAGTCCAGCCTCAAATCCTCATAGTCACGTCTACTTAACATTTTGATGACTTTTCTCTCACAAAAGTCAGCAAAATCCTTGCGATGAATAGTGCAAATGACCCTTCTTGGGGCCCACCTAGGTATATATAGGCCCCTCATGGCCCATTTTTCTTGGAGTTTGTGGCTCCCCGGTTTCTCTTGATTTTACCCCACCAAGTTGGGGGAAAAATCAAGAGGAGGTATATAGTCACCCTCTTCAAAGATATTTTTCTTCCTGAATCATCAAATCTTTCTGATCATTCTTTCTGCCATTGTATCTTCTAATTTTGGAACTCAATTGTGCCTGAGTTTTGCGATTAAAGTTTTGTACAATTTTTCAT
>VDFB02158591.1:0-64194 GCA_007258455.2 Sequoia sempervirens | reverse complement strand
TCCACATACTAATATGTTGTTTGTAACAAAACAAAGATGTTTGTAGCTAAACAATAGTTTTTAGCAAAACATAAATTGTTTATAACAGAATGTTGCTATTTGCAACTAAACAAATATTGTTTATAACAAAACGATGCTATTTGTAGCTAAACAAATACTGTTTATAACAAAACGATGTTGTTTGCAGCTAAACAAATACTATTTATAAATAAATGATGTTGTTTGTAGCTAAGAAAATATTGTTTATGACAAAACAATGTTGTTTGCAACTAAACAAAGATTGTTTATAACAAAACGATGTTGTTTGATGGAGTTTACAAGATTCCAATGCCATTTAAGTTTTGTTAACGGATTTCAAGCTATCTAGTACTTCATACAAAAGAAAAAAATCTTCATTACTTTGGTATTCAACATATAAATGATACTAATTTCCTTTGTGCAATAATTTATAGATCGACATGCTTGTCGATTTAAGACCAAAATAATCATGCGTCTTGAAACAAATTCATTATTTCCAGGGTTTTAGAAAGACCCATGTTTTCTATTGTGGTCTACAAGAAAATAATAAATGATCAAATCACTTGTTGTTCCAAGAATGACCAACAGTAATCGACTATTCAGTTTACCATAAAGAATAAAAATTGTCGATTCTTGATGAATGCCCTTTAATGGTATATATATCTCGACATGCAATGTTTAACCTATGATTTAAAACATGTGGCTAGTCGATCTTGTAGATCAATTCAACAAATGCAAGGGTTGGAATGATAACTTCATTCCTCCTTCGTTCAAGGTGAATGATGCAAACTTAATAAACAAGAGCGATGGTTTGGTATTGCTATGAGATTCTAATCAAATCTACACACCCAAAGGGTGTGGCCTCAATCATTTGACCTAGCCGATTGACATAGAAAATACTATAAAAAAGAGTAATAGTTGAAATGATGGAGGTAATACAGTCATTTCCTTAAAGGGAATAATCAACATATTTTACTTTACATCGCTTTCGAACAATACAATTTCTGCTCTTTGAATTTAATTCGAATAGCCATAGAATGGCTAGATAAACTTACATGCATGACAATACAGAAAGAGGCAAAAATATATAGCAATCTTGGCCCGACCACGCTCGGCCAACATGCCAATAAGATAAAAAAAGAATGCATAACCAGAAGCATACATGGTCGGTCGATAAGGCCCTGGTTTCATAGACAAAGGATGATCGATTTACATGAAATCGACTCAACTCTAAGCCGATTACATTTGCAGACGTTTAATATTTAATTACTGAGTCTAATAGAATTGACAAACTAAAAGAATATTGCAAGCCTTTTGAATAGAGATACTAAGAAATCAAGCATATTTCGAAAACATAATATTGATTTACCTCAAAGTCGAGCTTTTTCCCAAGCTTTTTTTTTTTTTTTCCTGGTTTTCCTCACAGTCGAGTCACTTGCCTTTTTTTCCTAGATACGCATCACCATCACTGTTCGATGTTTTACTAGTGATATCTTTCCAAAATGGAAAGATTTCTCCCTCTTACTTGTTCACATGAATATGGGTCGTTTCTTTCATAATGGGCATTAATTTTGCTGCCACATTATATCGAATTTTAATTACTTGGCCATAATTTGAATATAGGCCATGACATTACATGAGATCTTCTCATGATTTCATTTGAATTCTATCAATATGATAGTAATAATTTTTGATTCCATATTCATTTTCTTTAAGGAATATATATATATATATATATATATATATGTTTATTTGCACACATATGTACGTTCTTTGATATATATATGTGTGTACATACATATGTACATGTGTATATATATATATGTGTGTGTGTGTGTGTGTGTGTGTTTGTTTATTTGCACACATATGCACGTTCTTTGATATATATATATATATGTGTGTGTGTATGTGTGTACATACATATGTACACGTGTGTATATATATATATATATGTTTACATGTACATATATCAACATTTAAATATGAATGAACTTTTTTTTTTATTTCGAAGAATAATGTTTGAATGAAGTGACTTTTCTTATCCTTTAAATAAGCCTTTTTGAAATACATACATTCATTTATATGTCAAGTCATACTATCGTTTTCTTTTAAATTCTCAAAATAGAAGATCAAGATAGACAATTAAATAAGAATTTCACATGTATTACATTTCACAAGTCTACCTTCTCAATCATCAAATCATTTCAAGTCAGATTAATATAATATCCTATATGAATTTTCAAATGCAGTCATCATGCTATTTTGTGGTGTGTGCACCCACATTCCATCCGGCTAAACTGTTTGATCCGATTAAACAATCCTACTTCAATTGTGTTCTCGTCCTTCAACCTACTTGCATTTGCACACACTTGCACTTGCACAATTCATCAGTAACATTCAATCATGATAAAATTATAAGATAATTCAAAAGATCACATAGTCAACGACAGTCAACTTCTTTCAATTTTTTTAAAAATATCAAAATTTTCATTCAACATATTGAATTTCCTCAATAATTCAATTTACCGCATTATAATTTAAATGCAATAAAAAATGGATTATGACATCCTTCCCCTCTTGGAAGAGACATCGTCTCGATGTCTAGCTAGCCGTAATTAAAGCATATGTGTCTATTTCAACATCATCATAGTGTTCCAAACCAAAACATTATAATATATCAATCCAAAATTTTCAAACAAAATTATCAAAGTCTCTTTCTTAAGAAATAAAATGTGGGAAGGAGCGTTCTATTTCTTCCGCATCCTCCCAAGTAGCACTGTCTTCTGAATACTGGTCCCATTGGACCTTAAACTAAGCAATATCTTTTATTTGCAACTTAATATTGCATCTATCTAGGATTCTAATGGGCTCCACTAGCACCACTCCTAGATCCTGTACCTGTAAGGATTGCCAATCAAGCACATGAGCTACATTAGGGTGATATGGCTTAAGCAAAGAAACATGAAACACATTATGAATTCGAGCCAAAGTAGGTGGTAGAGCAAGTCTATAAGCAATTGGGTTAATCACTTCCAAGATTTCAAATAGAAATATCTTGGGGCCAACTTGGAAGACTTTCCAAAGGCAATGGAACTTTTATGAGGCTTGACTCTTAAGAAAAATTTATCCCCTGCCACAAACTATCTAAGAGTTCTATTCTTGTTAGCATAACTTTTCTGTCGGTCTACCGCCTCCTTCAGTATGCTCTTAATAACTCTCATCTGTTCTTCCTTATCTTTGAGCATTTCAGGTCCTACTATGATCTTGTCTTCCAATCTATCCCAACTGATAGGTGTTTGACACTTCCACCCATAAATAGCTTCGAACGACGTCATACCTAGGGATGTGTGATAAGAGTTATTGTAAGAAAATTCTACCAATGGTAAGTATTCTTCCCACTTACACTATTGGTCCATGCAGTACATTCAGAGGTCTTCGACTACCTGATTCACCCTCATTGTCTACCCGTCATTCTAAGGATGATAAAATGAGTTGAAATTTAACTTGGTTCCCAATGCGGCACTTAGGGTCATCCAAAATCTTGAGGTCATCTGGGTGTCTCTATCAGAAATGAGTCTTTGACACTCCATGCAAGCGGAAGATCTCCTAGACAAATTTCTTGGCTAGGGTCAATGATCCATCGGTCAACTTATTGATCACAATTAAGATAACATCATGTCAATTCTTACTCAAAGGTAACCCCTGTACGAAGTCCATACTGATCACTTGCCATTTATACTTAGGTATGTCATGAGTATAAAATAGCCCTGCTAGATGTGCATGCTCAACTTTGACTCACTGGCACTCTAAGCATTTTTCTACATACTCCACTACATCCTTCTTGAGTTTAGGCCAAAAGTACAAAGTTTTCAATTCTGCAATCATCTTGGATACTCTGGGGTGTCCTGAATAAGGTGCATTATGAACCTCTTCTAAAACCAACTTCCTCAGTTCTCCAATGTCTGGAATATATATTCTTCTCTAGTATCTCAAAATGCCATCTGATTTGATCTCATACACATCAAACCGACGATCTGATGGATTCTCTGCTAGGGCACTTTTCACTCTTTCGTAGTGCTCATCCTCTGGAAAATGTTGTATCACCTATTGTCTCAAATTAGATCTTGTTGAGATCATGGTTGTCAGATGTATTCGTCTACTAAGAGCATTAGCCACTCTGTTCTCTTTTCCTTTTATATACTCTATTTCGAAGTCATACTCAATAAGGAATTCCAACCACCTTTTTTGTGCATTAAGGTTTGGTTGAGTAAAAATGTATCTCAATCCCAAATGGTCTATCTTGAGCTCAAATAGATTCCCTAAGAGGTAATGCCTCCACATCTACATGGCATGAAATTTTGCGGCCAATTCTAAATCATGCGATGTGTAATTCACCTCATGCTGTTTAAGCTTCCTTGATTCATACACGACCACTTGTCCATCCTACATTACTACTACTCCCAATCACTCTCCTGAAGCATCTCTCATTATAGTGAATCTTCCATTAGGATTAGGGATGGTCAACACTAGTGTTGTTGTGAGCCTCTCCTTCAGGAGTTGGAATGCCTATTCACATTTCTCAATCCATTCAAACCATGTTTCCTTTCTTTGGAGTGATGTGATTAGAGATGCGATATGGGAGAACCCTTGCATAAACTTTCTATAGTATCCTACAAGGCCTATGAAGCTATGGACTTTTGAAATGTTCTGAGGCACTGCCCATTCCACAATCACCTTGATCTTTTCGGGGTCTATAGAAACTCCCTCAACTGAAATATTATGTCCTAGATAGTGCACCCTATCTTGATAAAATGAGCATTTGGATAACTTCCCAAAGAGTTTCTTTTCTCTCAGTTATTGTAAAACTATCCTCAAATTCCTTTCATGCTCTTCAACAAACTTTGAGTAAACTAGGATTTCGTCAATGAAGATCAAAACAAAGTCACCCAAACAATCTCTAAACACACTATTCATGAGGTTCATGAAAGCTGCAAGTACATTAGTCAAACCAAAAGGTACCACAATGAACTCGTAATTTCCATATCGAGTTCGAAAGGAAGTATTTGAAATATCTTCTTCCTTTATTCTCAATTGATGATATCTTGACTAGAGATCGATTTTGGAGAACACTGTCACTCCCTTCATCTGGTCAAACAACTAATCGATCCTCGAGAGTGGATATCAATTCTTGATGGTCGCCTTGTTCAACATCTAATATTCTATACACAGATGCAAGGTTCCATCCTTCTTTTTCACAAAGATAATTAGTGCTCCCCAAGGAGACACACTAGGTCTTATGAGCCCTCTGTTCAACAATTCCATTAACTAGGCCTTCAACTCATAGAGTTCGGTGGTAGTCATCTGATAAGGTGCTTTGGATTGAGGTTCAACTCTTAGTACAAGGTCAATAGAGAAGTCAAATTCCCATTTTGGAGGTAACTCCATGAGTTCCTCAGGGAATACATATCATAACTCCTTGAGAATAGGGTAGCCATCTAGATATGGTTCTTTTCTATCAGGGCTACTGATATGCACAACATAAATAACACATCCCTTTTGACGATCCTTTTTGAGCTGCATAGCAGAGATTTGTCTAAGCTCTAAGTGTATTTGCATCCCATAAAGCTCGACTGGGTTTCCATAATCATCTAGACAATTAACTACCTTATCCTCATAGTTCACTATAGTCTTATGCTTAGTTAACCAATTTATTACCAAAATTACATTATATGAGCCAAAAGGTGCCACATATAGGTTGACATGAGTTTGGATGGTTGGAAGTGTTGGACACTAGGAACACTGAGAGGGGGGGTGAATCAGTGTTTGACAATAGTTGATATTCAAATGAAATCTGAAACTATCAACAACAATAAATAAATCCTCAATAGCATTCACATCATATAAGTAGAAAGAAACATGTAAACACATTAAAGAGAACCATAACAACATGATTTTTACATGGAAAACCTGTTAAGGGAAAAGCCACGGTGGAGATTAATCCACAAAGTATACTCTATTAAAAGTATGATAAAAGGGAATGCACTTGCATTCAGGCACACTGCTTAGAGCTCACTGCTCAAAAGGGAAGGCTCATTGCCTTACAAAATATATTTGATATTACAACAAAAAGTTGAATTGAGAGTATAGCATTTAGAAATGCTTGGATTCAGTTCCAATTAAGCACACAATCATATTTCAGATCTTTTATCCAGTTCACACTTCTGCTCTGCTCTACTCTCCTACATAAACCCTTCTGTAGCATAAAAAAAATTCGCTCAACAGATCTTCTAAAATTATCCCATATAGTTGTTCTACACTTTTTCGCACACACACGCCCTCTTACAACTTCATATTTCCTCTATCATCATATCAAAATGATTTTTCGATCTCCTTTATATATCCGCTAGCAAGAAATTTATCATATGTCGGCTTCAAAACAAAAATATAAAATTCTTGTCCATGTTGGTTCAAATCACTAATTGTAATTGATGCGTACCCTCACAAGTCGGCCAAAGTGAGAAAATAAACAATAAATCATTCTTCTAAAACTCTTAACTTGTACTCCAACTAAAGTGACACCACAAAACTTTCCAATAGGATAGCATACATGCTAAACAAGCTTCCCTGGGGATCCACATCACAAAATAGTGATCCAGTGAAGTATTCAGATCATCTTATCAACCGGATACCCTGTACTTCATAGTTTCTGCCGGTAGATTACAATCTCTTACTTCTCTTGTCGGTAGGAGCAACTTCAACATTGTGGACCATACTGCTGACTTTAGTTGCCATCAATGACAACACAAGAAGCCAAAAATAATCTCTCAAAGCCATATGCCAAGAGGAAGCTCTACTCCCTACAAAAGAGATAGGTATTTACTATCCACTCTGCTCAGTTTCCATACTAGATTGTCCATGAGTTTTCCATGTATCCAAGTCTAATAGGTATCTTGGATATTACTCTAGGATTTATGAAGCATTCAATAGCTTCGGTATCAGTTAAAATAGAGACAGTTTGGCCATAGAGCTTACCCGTCAACTGAATTGGTGAAGCCTAATACTTTGTCTACTTGTTGTCTGCTGCAACATGGATCTGATGATGCTTAGACTGCTAATAGTTTCCTTCCCTTTGTGACTTCAATTGGTGAATACAATTTGAGGCATAATGATCATCTCCACAAGTATAACATCTGTTGCAAGGCCCTTTGTGACCTCCTAGCTTTTCCTCTTTGAAGCCCTTCTGCTTTTGGTCATCTTTGCCTTTGTTATTATTTTCCTTCTTTGTCTTTCCACCATTACCACCTTCACCTTTCTCTTGTGACTCACTTCCCCTCTTGAGATTATGGATCTGATGGTTCTTGTCTCGTTTATGAGATTTCTTATTATTGAACTATGACTTAGGATTTGCATTATTGCGGTAATTGGATAACTGCTGCAATTTCTACTCCTATTTGGTGGCCTTTAAGAAAACTTTGTCCTTGGTGAGAGGATCATGCATGTCCACTTCTACTCCAATATGGGGCCTAAGTCCCAATATGAACTTCCAGATACGAAAACGTTCATCTCCCTGATACTGGGGCACATACTTTAGTAGATTGGTGAAATTTTCCCAATAGTGGGTCACAGTCATGCTCCCCTAAGTTAGGTTTTGGAATTTTGTCACCTTCTTGTCAAAAAAGAGTTGCGGTAACCATCTCTTCCTAAAATATTGGAGGAAGAGTTCCCAAGTAATCTTAGTAGGTTGAAGATTCCTTTCTGACTTTTCGTTGTCCCACCCAGTGGCTGCTTCTCCTAAAAGTTGATACGTAGCCCATGTCGCTTTAGTTTGGTTGGATAGGTTACAGAGCCCAAATTATTTCTCCATCTCAATGATCCATGCCTTTGCTCCTTCTTTGATAGCCTTACCATCAAACTTAGGTGGTGCTACTCTTTTGAGATCTTTTCCATGTTCTTCCTTAATTCGACCTCAAGGGCCTTCTCCTGGACCACCATTCCCTTGATTGACTTTTGCATTCATGTGAACCTGGTTCTCACATGCCACTCAGACCTCATGTTCTATGTGGTCCATACAAGCCTCCTGCCTATTCAGAAGCTCTAGAATCTATTCCAGCCTCTTGTTTGGTCCATTGTCTGACCCACTGCCACCCATCTCTTGCTTGGTGGTCACCATGTTGACTCACTCTCGGCTTGCATCACATTTAATGTCTATCGTAACTTAACACTGGGTTCTACGAATAAACGTTCTTATTCAACATAACATTACATATACATGCATATATCACTCATTCATTAAGGACATACACATTCATACATTGTAAACATATTTTGGAGTTCTTCATTTTGAACACACCAAAAATAGCACCTTCCTTTATTTATATTAGGTGTTGTTCAATAGACCCTTATTTACATAAGCTTCTTGTTACATTATTCATTTTTCTCAGTCTCAAAGAGAGGACACTCCTCTGGGTCCTCATCAAAATTTACATCAAGTTTTTCAGAGGAGGATGGTTGAGCACATAGGCTCTCCTTTTCCTCCTTAGTTAACAAGGGTGCATTTGGTCCACACCCTAGGGCCAATCTCTTATTGCGAAGAGATTCTTAATCTTAGGAGTTCTCTTCTCCTCAATCTTCTTGCCTCTCTCTAGCTTAAGTCGTGTGAGGGCTTGAGCTAGATTCTCATCGTCGGGAATCTCAGATTGAACCTCAATCTTGGCATTTAAAAAAAAAGACATAACTAAGTAGCTATTTTTAATCATAGCAACACATGTCTAATTAAAATGAGTCAAATATATATATATATATAATTTCAATGTCAATTACAATATCCAAGTTGACTTGGCTCATAGGACCACTAAGTTAATACAATATACAAATTTTACATCAAGGTTGCATCATAGACCACGATAGTCTTGTAAACATCCAAGGTTTCCTCTTGACGCTCGCCTCCACTAGTGGACGAGAACATGGTTGAAGTGCTTTACTGCTCAACCTAAAGCTTACGCTTCCTCGAAATTCTTCCAACTTGAAGAATACTCGACCTTGCATGGAAAGTTTAGCAAGAGAACAATTTGCAAGGTGGAATCTGGCGCGTTCCAAAAAATCAACATGCATCTCTATCTATGATTTAGAAAAATGCAAGATCTATGATAGGAATGGCAGAGAGTGTTATCACAAAGTCCATACATACATAATGGGCTAATTGCTTGGCTAAGCATAAAAATTAAGTTGCAGCAACAAAAAATATGTTGGCATTTCAATTCGTACCTCTGGAATGTGGATTAGAAACAAACAACTATGCACAGATAAATTGGTCTTCAAATTAGGAGGAGAAGCTGCCTCTTTGCTAATGTTGCTTAAGAAAGTAAATTAAAACTGATTTTCCTATCTTTTTGTTCAGCTAAGAGCACAAGGTTATAAAACTCAACCGTCGTAGCTGAGATTTTATGTTTTAGAAGTTCAACTATGACTAAGCCTACTCTAATGACGTTTCTAAATTCACAAGTAAACGCAAAGCAAGAGAGTTAGAAATCGACAAGGAAGGATTCTATAAATACTTAAATAAAATTTTCTCCCAACACACATCTACTTATTTTCAATGCAAGCTAAAATAAAGATCATATAAGCATAACACATAAAATAGAAATTTGAGACACTATATAAGGGAAACGTAGGCACAAGAATTTATTTCTCAAATCTCAAGAACAAAGATTACACTTCTAGGATAGTAGGATTGTAGCAAAATAGGCTTACAGTTTAGGGATCAACCAGAACACATTGACACAAGACAAAAGAACTGAACAATAACTTACAACTAAAGAGGCATGCAAGCTTGCTCTTACACAAAGTGAACTGACACTGAATAACAACTTGCAGCATTACAGGCTTGCAATTTGCTATCACAAGCACGATTCCAAAAATAATGGGCAAGGTTGCCCTTATTTATACACAAGCAGAGGAGTAGGGAACCTTAAAATCTCCTCACTTTTACAACCAAGACTTGCTAACATGCAAACTTTATTTCTAAAAATAAACAGGATAAACATCTAACCACCTAAGAAAGCATAGAAATAAGAAATACCAACTATTACATTTTTTTTTCTTTCTCTTCTTCAAAGAGTGGATAAGAATTGAGACCATAATAAAAAGAAAGCTGGAAGAAAGCTTCTAGATGGTTGTTGCTTTAGATCTTGATCACATCCGCCAAAAAGCTGATTTGTTTCTTGATTTTGAGTAGAGAATGTTGTTGAAAATTTAATGTTGATCTTCCTTGAAAAAGCAAGTTCTTAAAAAATAAATTGGGACCTAGGTTTATTAGAAAATCACGTCCCAGAGAAACCTAGATGCTCAGAAACTGAAAAAGCTAAATCCATCCTAAAAAAGCAGCCAAAAAGCAATTTCTAGAAGAGGGAAAATTTTCCCAATGTTCAAGAGGATGAAAAAGCAAAGAGACTCATGAGATCAAAAATGGGAAAATTTCAGTGGCTATTTTGAAAAAGCAACGCCCTAAAAGTTTGGAGCCTGAAAAAACATTCCTCCTTGCTCACTGATCTCGAAACTATGAAGAACACCGAAAAAGCACGTCGTTTGGATCTTCAAATCTTCATTGAAAGAAAAGAGAAAATATTCTTGCTATGGACGCCAAACTGTAAAAAGTGAATAATGGAAGGCAAGGTCATCTTAAATAATTTGAGCTTTGAGAAAATCTGCTTTCTTTTTGCTTTAAAAATTCTTGAAGCCAATCCTAAGCAGGTGCATCGAACTTGGACACTTTTTGATGTTGAAAGATAAAACTTGGAAAAATTGACTAGGCATTGAGTCTTAGGCGCCTATCTCCTCCTAAGGTGCTTTTCCACTCTAGACTTGGCCATTTTTTCACCATTTTCAATTTTTGCTTGATTTTACCCTTGGTTTGATCTCCATTTCCGGGAGATCGGTGAATCCTGTGATTTGGCGAAATGATCCATTGCGGAGCCTGGGTGAATCTGACGAAGTTTGTTTGGAGGCAACTTTTGAGAAAAACTCTATCTTGACCTTCAAAATCATGGGAACCTCTCTTCTTCTGGGGCGCCCAAGATCACTAGCGTTAGTCATTTTTATTAAAATTTCAACTTTCTATTTTCTTGATCTTCTGATGAACTCTCAATTCTAGGAGCTAGACTATCCCAACGATCTCTCTATTAGATTCACTAAATAGCTCGTTGAATTTTGAGGAGGGTGCTCTAGATGCAACGTCACCTGAAAAGTTGATTTGGGGCCTCAAAAGCTTGGGCGCCCCTAGCTAGTTGGGGCACTCAAATCCTCTAGAGTTAGATTTCATTATGAGATTTCCACCTTGAATCTTGACTTATGTCATTTTTCTCATGTTTCTCCCTCTGTTCCTCCTTTGATATTTGGTGATTATCAACTCTAATTGACTTGTCGATAATTTCGTTGGAAAGCTGCTTCAAATATGAAGAAGTCATGCTAGAGGTGTCTATTGCAAATTCACCCATTTAGGCCTCCAAAAGCTTGGGCGCCTATCTCTTTCTGGGGCACCCAACTCCTCTAGACTTAACCATTTTTGCTTGATTTTCAACCTTCATATTTGAACCTTCATGTTACACCTTCAGTTTGATCTGGATTTTCTAGTGATTAACAAGTCTGATGATCTGATGAAGACATCCAATGCGAAGCTGGCAGAATCTTGAAAAAAATGAGCATATTAGCCAACCCTAATTGCTGGATTAGGTCTTCCAAAAGACTAGCCCCCCTGGCCACCTGGGGCACCTAGAGTTCCCAAACTTAGATTATTCTCTAATATTTTCATGGTTTGCATTATGCCTCTTGGTTGTGACCTCTTTGTTTGACCTTGTATTTTGGATGAATGATTGATTGGATGACTACACAGATGGACTCAATGCGGAGCTGAGAAGATTCTGAGCAACACTATATGGAAGCACAAACCCTAATTTCACCATTTGAGCCTTGAAAAGCTGGGCACCTATCTCCTTCTGGGGCGCCCATGACTAGTAGACTTAGTTTTTATTTTGCAAATTTCAACTTCTTCCTTTGTTTGGAATGCTTGCCTTTGCCTCGCTCGCTGAAGATGAAAAATTTCTAAGGCATGAGTTTTTGGGCACCTAGACTGAGCTGGGGCACCTAAAGCTTCCAGACTTAACCATTTTTCCTCAATTTTCAAGATTCTTCAACTGCCATTCTCCATTCTTCATTCTGCATGCATGTCCATCATTTTCATCTTCTCTTCAGTGCTTGAATGTTTGAATTTGATACCCGGCAGTTGATTGACCTCCATTAATAGCCTCAGAACTCCCAAAAAGCTTTTGAAAAAACCAAAAAAGATCCACTAGGGAAAAATTGATCTTTTGACGATTCTTACTGCACCAGCCTGATGAGGAAGTATTTTCGACCAATCAAACTCAGTTTGAACCCTAGAAGCCATACTTTCTATTTTTAGAAAATTTTGCCAGCATCCATTTCGAAAGAAACCCAAAAAAACCCAAAAAAAAGCTCTATTTTTAGAAAGTTTCTAAAAATAGAAATTTTCCTGAAATTTAGGGTAGAAAAACTAAGATCTAGGTTTTGTAGACTTGGTCGCTTTGAGCAAACCCAGATCATTAGTTTTTGAAAATTTTGAGTTTTTGACCCTCATGCAAGACATGCAAACCCCAATTTTGACCTATTTGACAATTTTAACAAGACTTTTAACCATTTCTTGAATATGCCTAAGTGTAGCAAAAAATTATATTTGGGGTACAATATTCGGCTCTATCTGGGGACCATGGCAGATACTTATGCCATAGGAGAACCAAAGAATCTCTGGAATTTTAAGCATAGACTAGTGCCTTATCCATTGGGTATCAAAGTCAACATCATTTCTTAATCACCCATTTGCAAGACTTTCCCTAAGTTACCTATGACAGGACTTCCTAGAATCACCTAATAGTTGGACTTCCCTAAAAAACACCTAAAAAATATGCCTAATCACCTAAAACACGACGAAATTGTTACAGAAAGGGGAAACACAACATAACAATCACATCACGGAAAGGGGAAACACATCACAAAAACAAAATAAAATTAATCAATCCACGAAGGATGTCATTTCTACTTGAAAATCTTTACTTCTCTTCTCCTGGGTATCGTAGGAGACAAATCTTCTAGGATGGAGATTCTCATATCTTCATACATCTGGGCAGAGGCACCTTGACAAAAATCAAGATATGGCATAAGGAAGCAAGTACCACTAAGTCACCAACTTTGTTGTCGTTCATCTTCAGGAGGTCTCTCTTGTTAATCTTTGGGATGTCTCTGTTGTCGAACTCTTCAAACCAATCGACCGCGTTCCAAACCCAATTTATATAATGTCATAGATGATCCTTTCTGACTCTGAAATATCCTTTGATTGGCTCATCGATCAAATCCACATACCATTTAACACATAGGAGTTTGATTCCTATGTCTTCAACATTTTTGAGGCCTAACAAAAGCGCCTCTTTTTCAGCTTCAGTCAATTCCAGTTGCAACAATCCTTTAGGGGAGATGATCATATTCCCTTCTTTTGAACCTACGGCTGAACAACCCCCATCTAAATGCATTGTCCATAACTTTGTATCCTCTGTCAGTCTCCTTTCAGAACAAGCAATGTTTTTGTCTTCAATTCCTATTTCTAACAACATCACACAATTACCAATATCCATTTCTTGATATAGAATTTGGGTTGGGGGTTTGGAATTTTCACCAGCATGAACTGGGATTTGGGTTCAAGTTCTATCTTGATTTTGCCTTCATTCAAAAGAATAGTTGCGGATGACCAATCTAATTGCATCACACCACCAAGATCTTTGCAGAAGCTCCAGCTCAACAACATCCCATAGCTGGGTGGAATGCCAGCCACTAGGATGGTCATTTTTATCTTTTTCTTTGGGCAAGCTACCAACGTTACTTGAGTTTCCTTCAATTGTCTGACCAATGGCACTGACTCAGACTGAAGTTTCTATGCACAAGAGTCCCAATGCTTTCATCACTTGTAGAGGCATCACGTTGTATGAGGCTCCTGAATCAATGACACAATTGCTCAATTTAAATCCTTCTATACACAAAGATATATAGAAAGGTTTGGGCTTTTTCTTTCACTGGAACAGATGACTCAAGAATTGTAGGCTGAATTGAAGCTTCTTTCTTTACATGTTGTATTGTTCTATCCAGCTGCTTAGGATGATCACGAAGATACTCGAACTATGAAATCTCAACCTTGGTCTTCATCATGGAGTTTACAATATAAAAATTTGCTGAAGATGGATCTTGAGCAACCGCTTCTTTAACATTCTCTTGTTCTTTAGCTCTCTACCTCTCTTCTTCCTTTTTCACTTGCAAGTGCAAAGCACTTGTAAACATAGGCAAAGAGTGTCTTTCGTGATTTGCTACAAGAGAGTAGTGGTGGAGGTCTTCTTTTTCCTTAATATCGGGTTCACTTTGAAAGTATCCTGGAGCGGATTCGTCATCGAAATTGTCCGTCTATGGTAAGACAACATTCAAACTTGGTGTTGGGACAAAAATAGAACTAGGTGCAACATCAACATATCCCATAATCTGATTCATTCTTAAGTTCTTAGGACATGTAGTACCAGTATGTGTGTCGGTATCATGGAAAGAACAAAATACTGCATTTTGTGTAGCTTCAACTGTTGGTCTTGGTGGAGGTGTTCGTAATCATGGCCTATAATAATTAAAAGGCTGAAAATTATTTCTCTTTGGATAGTACAGTTGCTGAAATTGATACTGAGGTGGTGGTAGTGCAAGCATCTCATTGGCTACCTTTTGTAGCAGTGGATCTATAGAACTTTGAACCAAAGGCTTGATTGAATCCTTCTTCATTATGTAGGAAGTAATCATATTATCCTCCAACTCGATGGCGTGTTCTTCCACATCTGTCAATTCTATATGTCTTTTTGTTTTTAGGAAGAAGGCTACCTATGATGGAAGAGCATTTATGAAGCAGCTTATCAAAATCTCTGGTGATGGATTAAGTATAGAAGAAATTCGTGTAACAAGATGATTAAATCTTGCTACAAAATCTCTCATGGGTTCATTGTATTCCATCTTTGAATTTGCAAGTTGGGAAAATAACATATGACTCTCTTTAGTAGGCTTGAAACTTGCCAAAAATTTCTCGCTCATAGTTGCCCAACTTGTAATAATTCCTAGCTCCAGATGATTGAACCAATCGGCAACATTCCCAACAAGAGTCTCAACAAAGAGATGAACTATGATATCTTCATGTGCCACGTGTAATATGGCACAGGCCGTTGAGAAGGAAAAAAGATGATCATTAGGATGTTGAGTTCCATCGTCGTGAAACCGTGGAAAGTGCTTCTTTGATCCTTTAGGTAACTCATGATTTACCCACAAATCCAAAGGTCCAATGTTGTTACCTCAAGGTAATGGGGGTGGATGTCTTAGATTCCTACTAGCATTATTCTTGTTATCACCCATTGCTTTTGGCTAGATCATGCAATAGGGTGCCAGATGGTCATTCCCGTGTCATAAAGCATAAGCTTTCTTGAAGTTTTATGCCTCGTGCCCCACGGTGGGTGCCAAAAAACTATTGGCATTTCAATTCGCACCTCTGGAATGCAGATTAGAAATGGACAGCTACGCATAGATAAATTGCTCTTCGAATTAGGAGGGGAAGCTCCCTCTTTGTCGTAATGTTTCTTAAGAAAGTAAATTAAAACTAATTTGCCTATCTTCATTTGTTCAGCTAAGAGCACAAGGTTATGGAAACTGATTAGAAATGGACAGCTACGCATAGATAAATTGCTCTTCGAATTAGGAGGGGAAGCTCCCTCTTTGCTAATGTTTCTTAAGAAAGTAAATTAAAACTAATTTGCCTATCTTTTTGTTCAGCTAAGAGCACAAGGTTATAAAACTCAAGCGTCGTAGCTAATATTTTATGTTTTAGAAGTTCAACTATAACTAAGCCTACTCTAATGACGTTTCTAACTTCTCAAGTAAACGCAAAGCAAGAGAGTTATAAATGGACAAGGAAGGATTCTCTGACATAAATACTTAAACTTTTCTCCCAACACACATCTACTTACTTTCAATGCAAATTGAAATAAAGATCATCATATAAGCATAACACATAAAACAAAAATCTGAGACATTATATCAGGGAAAAGTAGGCACAAGACTTTATTTCTCAAATCTCAAGAACAAAGATTACACTTCTGGAACAACAAAATTGTAGCAAAATAGGCTTATAGTTTAGCGATCAACCATAACACATTGACACAAGACATAAGAACTAAAAAATAACTTACAGCTAAAGAGGCATGCAAGCTTGCTCTTACACAAAGTGAACTGACACTGAATAATAACTTGCAGCATTATAGGCTTGCAATTTGCTATCACAAGCATGGTTTCGAAAATAATTGGCAAGGTTTCCCTTATTTATACACTAGCAGAGGAGTAGGGAACCCTAAAATCTCCTCGCTTTTACAACCAAGACTTGCTAACATGCAAGCTTTATTTCTAAAACTAAACAGGATAAACATCTAACCACCTAAGAAAGCAGAGAAACAGGAAATGCCAACTATTACAATTTATTTTCTTTCTCTTCTTCAAAGAGTGGATAAGAATTGAGACCAGAATAGAAAGAAAGCTTCTAGATGATTTCTACTTTAGATCTTGATCACATCTGCCAAAAAGTTGATTTGTTTCTTGATTTTGAGTGGAGAATGCTCCTGAAAATAGAATGTTGATCTGCTTTGAAAAAGAAAGTTCTTAAAAAAAAATGGGACCTAGGTTTTGTAGAAAATCATGTTTCGGAGAAACCCAGATGATCAGAAATTGAAAAAGCTAAATCCATCCTGAAAAAGCAGCCAAAAAGCAGTTTCTAGAAGAGGGAAAAATTTCCCAATGTTCAAGAGGATGAAAAAGCTGAGAGACCCATGTGATCAGAAACGGGAAAAGCTGAGTGGTTGTTTTGAAAAAGCAACACCCTAGAAGTTTGGAGCCTGAAAAAGCATTGCTCCTTGCTCATTGATCTCAAAACCACAAAGAACACCGAAAAAGCATGTTGTTTGGGTCTTCAAATCTTTGTTGAAAGAAAAGAGAAAACCTTCTTGCTTTGGACGCCAACCTGCAAAAAGTGAATAATGGAAGGCAAGGCCGTCTTAAATAAGTTGAGGTTTGAGAAAATCTTCTTTCTTTTTGCTTTAAAACTTCTTGAAGCCAATCCTAAGCAGGTACATCGAACTTGGACACTTTTTGATGTTGAAAGATAAAAATTGGAAAAATTGACTAAGGCATTGATTCTTAGGTGCCTATCTCCTCCTGGGGCGCTTTTCCTCTCTAGACTTAGCCATTTTTTCACCATTTTCAAAATTTTCTTGATTTTACCCTTGGTTTGATCTCCATTTCCGGGAGCTCAATGAATCCTGTGATTTGGCGAAATGATCCATTACAGAGCTTGACTGAATCTGATGGAGTTTGTTTGGAGCCAAATTTTGACAAAAACTCCATATTGACCTTCAAAATCATGGGCGCCTCTCTTCTTCTGGGGCACCCAAGATCACCAGTGTTAGTCATTTTTCTTAAAATTTCAACTTTTTGTGTTTTCTTGATCTTCTAATGAACTCTTGATTTTGGGAGCTAGACTATCCCAACAATCTGTCTGTCAGATTCACTGAATAGCTTGTTGAATTCTAAGGGTACTCTGGATTCAATGTCACCTAAAAAGTTGATTTGGGGCCTCAAAAGCTTGGGTGCCCTTGGCTAGCTGGGACGCTCAACTCCTCCAGAGTTAGATTTCATTATGAGATTTTCACCTTTGCTCTTGACTTCTGTCATTTTTTTTCATGTTTCTCCCTCTACTCCGCCTTCGATATCTGGTGATTATCAACTCCGATTGACTTGTCGATGGTTTCATTGGAAAGCTACTTCAAATTTGAAGAAGTCATGTTAGAGGTGTCTACTGCAAATTCACTCATTTAGGCCTCCAAGAGCTTGGGCGCCTATCTCTTTCTGGGGCGCCCAACTCCTCCAGACAACCATTTTTGCTTGATTTTCAACCTTCAGATTTGAACCTTCATGTTATACCTTCAGTTTGATCTGGATTTTTCAATGATTAACAAGTCTGATGATCTGATGAAGACATCCAATGCAAAGTTGGTAGAATCCTGAATACAATGACCATATTAGCCAACCCTAATTTCTGGATTAGGTCTTCCAAAAGACTAGGCACCCCATGCCATATGGGGATCCCAAAGTTCCCAAACTTAGATTATTCTCTGATATTTTCATGGTTTGCATTCTACCTCTTGGTTGTGACCCCTCTGTTTGACCTTGGATTTTGGATGACTGATTAATCAGATGACTGCGCAGATGGACTCAATGCGGAGCTGAGAAGATTCTGAGCAACATTTTCTGGAAGCACAAACCCTAATTTCACCATTTGATGCATTGAAAAGTTGGGCGCCTATCTCCTTCTGGGACACCCATGGCTAGTAGACTTAGTTTTTATTTTGCAAATTTCAACTTCTTCCTTCGTTTGATGTGCTTGCCTTTGCCTTGCTTGTTGGAGATGAAAATTTTCTAAGGCATGAGTGTCTAGGAACCTAGACTGAGCTGGGGCGCCTAAAGCTTCTAGACTTAACCATTTTTCCTCAGTTTTCAAGATTCTTCAACTACCATTCTCCATTCTTCGTTTTGTTTGCATGTCCATCATTTTCATTTTCATTTTCTGTTCAGTGCTTGAATGTTTGAATTTGATACCTGGCAGTTGCTTGACCTCCATTAATGGCCTCAAAACTCCCAAAAAGCTTCTGAAAAAGCATAAAAGACCCACTAGGAAAAACTGATCTTTTGACGATTCTGACTACACCAACCTAATGAGGAAGTATTTTCGACCAATCAAAATCAGTTTGAACCCTAGAAGCCAAACTTTCTATTTTTAGAAAATTTTGCCAACATCCATTTCAAAAGAAACCCAGAAACACCCAGAAAAAAGTTTTATTTTTAGAAAGTTTCTAAAAATAGAAAATTTTCTAAAATTTAGTGTCGAAAAATTGAAATATGGGTTTTGTAGACTTGGTCGCTTTGAGCAAACCCAAATTGTTAGATTTTGAAAATTATGAGTTTTTGACCCTCATGTGAGACATACAAACCCCAATTTTGACCTTTTTGACAATTTTAACAAGACTTTTAACCATTTCTTCAATATGCCTAAGTGTAGCAATTTTTTTAATTTGGGGTACAACACAATAGGGTTTGGATAAAGCAAAAACTTGTACTCTTTGAACTCCATTTTGGCACCCATCTTGGAAGATAACTTTCATCAACACAGTTATTCCATAACAACTATCTACCCTCTAGCAGCATCTACCCTGAGGTGCTCTAGTCTACTTAGGTGTTGTTGTTCTACTCAACTAAGAGAATATTCTTTCCACACATATCTATAGAAAAGTAATTTAGTCTACTTATTTCCTCATTAAATAAATAATCAAAAAAATGATTCAAATGGAATTGAACAATACATTATCCAATCATTTCATACACATGACACATGATTACATTCAACGTAAATCATTATTTATTTAAGAATGAATTTAATAAATAACAAAAAAGGTATGTCACAAGTATGTGTATGTATGTGGACAAAGGTCTATGTGCATACACACATATGTGTCAACTTAAGTTATTAATTTGTGCATACATTCTGAAATAAAACCATTATATCAAATTGCTTCAGTTCCAATTAATGTTACAAAATTGTTTGTCAGAAATACAAGAAGTAAAAGAACTAAGATCAAGTCTATTTGAACAGTTTCCACACACTGATATGTTGTTTGTAACAAAAAAAAGTTGTTTGTAGCAAAACATAAACTATTTATGACAGAATGATGTTGTTTGCAGCTAAATAAATATTGTGTATAACAAAACGATGTTGTTTGCAGCTAAACAAATATTGTTTATAACAAAACGGTGTTGTTTGCAGCTAAACAAATATTGTTTATAACAAAATGATGTTGTTTGCAACTAAGAAAATACTGTTTATACCAAAACAATGATGTTTGCAGCTAAACAAATATTGTTTATAACAAAACGATGTTGATTGATGGAGTTACAAGTTTCCAGTGCCATTTAAGTTTCGTTAACAGTTTTGAGGCTATCTAGTACTTCATACAAAAGAACATAATCTTGATCACTCTGGTATTCAACATATAAATGATACTAATTTTCTTTGTGCAATAATGTATAGATCGACATGCTTGTCAATTTAAGACCAAAATAATCATAAGATTCTTGAAACAAATTCATTATTTCCACGGTTTTAGAAAAACCTATGTTTTCTATTGTGGTTTGCAAGAAAAGAATAAATGATCAAATCACTTGTCGTTCTAAGAATGACCAATAGTAAATCGATTGTTCAGTTTACCATAAACAATAAAAATGGCCAATTCTTGATGAATGCCCTTTAATGGTATATATCTCAACATGCAATGTTTAACCTATGATTTAAAACATGCGGCCAGTCAATCTTGTAGATCGATTCAACAAATGCAAGGGTTGGAACGATAAGTCTATTCCTCCTTCGTTCAAGATGAATGATGCAAACTTAATAAACAAGAGCGACGGTTTGGAATTGCTTTGAGATTCTAATCAAATCTACACACCCAAAGGGTACGGCCTCAATCATTCGGCCTAGCCAATTAAGATAGAAAATACTATAAAAAAAGAGTAATAGTCAAAATGATGGAGGTAGTACAGTCATTTCCCTAAAGGGAACGATCAACATACTTTACTTTACATCACTTTTGAGTGATACAATTTATGCTATTTGAATTTAATCCAAATAGCCATAGAATGGCTAGATAAACTTACATGCATGACAATATAGAAAGAGGTGAAAATATACAACAATCTTGGCTTGACAAGCTCGACCAATGTGCCGATAGGATAAAAAAAAGAATTCATAACTAGAAGCATACATGGTCGGCCAATAATGCCCTGGTTTCATAAACAAAGGATGATCGATTTACATGAAATTGACTTAACTCTAAGCCGATTACATTTGCAGATGTTTAATATTTAATTACTCATTCTAATAGAATCAACAAACTAAAAGAATATTGCAAGCCTTTTGAATAGAGATATTGAGAAATCAAGCATATTTCCATAACATAATATCAATCTACCTCAAAGTCGAGCTTTTTCCCAAGAACAAACACATTAGATTAGAGAATGCAAGCAAGAAAAAGGATTCCCCATGAAATCCATTTACCAAGTTCAAATTAGGAAAATAAATAATGAAGAACACAATGAGAAAGCAATAAAATAGATTGAATCCTAATTAAACTAGCAAACTCATGATCCCATGGGGGAATTGGTGCCAATTTGATGTGAAAATTGGCCCTTTCCCAATTCCTATGATGCAAGATTGATGTATGTTGATCAATGTTGATAGGTGATCCACTTTGTTGATGCTTGATGAGTGCTCCAATGGAAAAACCTGCATAACCTAGCTATGATTCAATGATATTGGATGGAAATGACTAAATATTTGAGCATGGTAACTTTGCATAATTTGTGGATGATCAAATGAGGAATGAAGCCTCTTATTTATAGATGAGATTGATGGATGAATGTCCAAAATTGAGCAATGTGGGACTAACATCCATCCAATGGCAAGATGCCACTTGTCAACCTATGAGTGGATGGAGGATGTGCAAGTTTTGATGATTGTGCCAATAAATGCCTATTGTTGAATTTTGAATTTGTTGAAATGACATGCAAGAGGGAAGGAAGAATGCATTCTTGGCTCAAGGCAAAGGACATGTAAGAGAGAGTAAATTCCATGTTGGATGGGACAAGTCCTTTTGGGGGGAGATTTCAAATTTGAGGAATATTCCATCTTTAATGCCTTTTTTGAATGAAAATAGATGATTTATAAATCAATTAAATTGATTTTCATGTGCAAGTTGCAAAATCTAGAGGATTTGAGTGATTAGGATTAGCATTAATCATGATTTGATTAATTTAAATGATGTTAGTTGATTTGACCATTTTGACTTAGATTTTATGATTTAAATAACTCAAAATGAGAAAAGAATGATTTAGACTTAGTTAAATAAATATTTTTGATTTATTTAACCAAAGGGGGTGATGTTAGATTAAATTAGATAAATGTTTGATTTATTTAATTTAATTAGATGAATTTTTGAGATTTAATCAAATAATATGGATTATTTAATTGAATAAAGATAGGAAGATGAAATGACCTAGTTAATTACACATAGACAATGATTTAATTAAATCAATGGATTTATTTAATTAAAAGGGGAATTATGATGACTTTAATCAAATAAGGCTATTCGATTAAATGGTTAGACAGAGGGATAATTCAAGATGAAGCGACGTTAGTAGATCAGGATCAAGTGCATGTACATTTTATGTGTCTACAGCTATGTCATGACATTTAAATACATTAAAAATGCACTTAATTTAATCATGGTGGATTGTTAGAGCACACTTTAATTCTAACTACATGTTTGTGACTATTGTCTTCAATATTGGTCATTTTTCTTAATTTTGTTTCTTTATCTATGCAAGCTCAAGGGAGTAGATCTCTTTTAGTACTCAACCATGATAGACTTGACTCATTATAAATAGTTGCTCAAAACCTCATTCCTAGGTGGGTAGACTTGAACAACTTTGTCTAGGTCAAGAAGATGAGAATATGGTGCCAAAGATTGGGAGACATTCTTATCTGGGTCAAGGAAGTCATGTTCTAGAAATTTCTCTATTTGGATATTGTATCTGCTTCTTTTCTTTTAAATTTAGGAAAAAGAGAAGAAAGAGAAAGTGATAGAAGTTGTTGAACAATGATTAAATATTTTATCATGAGAATGAATTAAGTAATAAAATATTTAATTAAGAGTTTTCAATTATTTTATTATTTGTGGGATGAAATTTTGGATCTAGGTTTCTATTTTGTTTTATTCTAATTTCACCCCCCTTCCCTCCGCACCTCCCACCCTAACCTATCATAATGCTAGTTGAGCCCTATAGATTGTAAGGGTTTAGCCTAGTTTAGTTAGAGAATCCCAACCTAATTGAGTTAGTAGTAAGTAGGGGCATATGAATCTTTTGAAAGCATAATAAACAATTTATTATCCACCATTAAAGCTTTAATAGGGTTTGCATTCACCTCAAAGCCCTGCTAGTTAATGGTATACACAACAATGGATGCATCCAAACTTCTTCCTATTCTAGGAAGAGAGGACATTATCCAAAAGGAAAAAAATCAATCGTTTTGGTTTCTAGTCCTACCCATACCCTTGCAAGGGAATTGACCTACAAAAACTTTATCACCAATCAAGTCAACAAACTCCTAAATAGTGTCTCTAAACACCACCTTAACTTATTCAAACATCTAGAAGAGAAAACCAAACAAATTGCTAGGCACACATTTTATCAATTAATTCCCATATAGTAGATCAAGTTTGTAATAGTCAAGATAAAAACTTGCAACAATAGGGCTTGAGCTTCATCATTTTATGTGTCAATTTAGATTCTAAGACAATCATCAAACTGAAGCTATTAATTTTCTAGAGATAGTGAATAAATTCATAACACCATTAACATTGTTCCTTTGTCATCAATTTCAAAGCTTAGAACACTTAATCTCACTTAATTTGTGTATATTGATTGCAATTATTTGTCCCAACATTGATTATTGTTGGTTAATTTATGCTTAATTGATTGCATGTGTTTAATTAGCCTAGATTATTTATGTAGTGTGATTTGTTCCTCTACAATCACAAATCCATGGGTTAATGTTGTAATTGGAAAAAATAATATTTTTTATATCTTTATTAATGCAAAGAAACAATCTTATTTGGGTTGGAGGGAATTTTGTCATGTCAACATTTGAAGTTCACACATTTGAAGTTGTAATGCATCTAGCTATGACTTGAATCTTACATACTTTCTATTCTACTAATTTGATATTCAAATCACTCTACTTACCCATGTGGAATCTTTGGAGCTTGGGTACAAAGATCCATCAAATATGGCTTGCATTGGTCTTGTCTTGTAACATTGCTAGTTCAACTTCTCCTTTGCTTCCCTTGTTTCTATTTCATGGTTTGCAAGGAGGTAGAATAATTATTCCAATGGATTATGATTTAATAATTTAATAATATTGTGTCAAACACTCTATCTACCTAGCTTGCTCAATCTAGGAGCACACACTAAGAATGTGTTGGTGTTTCAATTCGCACCTCTGGAATGCAAATTAGAAACAAACAACTATGCATAGTTATACAAGTCTTCAAATTAGGAGGGGAAGCTCCCTCTTCTCTGATTATGCTTAAAAAGAAATACTAAACTACTGCCAATCTTTTTATTCTAAGCTAAGAGCACAAGGTTATAAAACTCTTTGCGTTGTACCTGAGGTTTTCTCTGGTTTCGTAACTTCAAACTACAACTAAGCCTATTTTAATAATGCTTCTAATAACTCAAGTAAATTTAGATCCTGAGAATTAGAAGTAAACAAGGAATGATTGATTTTACACATATACTTAAATAAACTCGCTTCCAGAACACACTTGAAGACTCATTGTACTTTCAAGATGTATGTTGAAATAAAGATTATGCAAGCCAAACGTATCAACAAAACACTGAAAGATATTAAGATAGTAGATCAAAGAAAAGTAGGCATGAGGTTTATTTCCTCAAATTTTAACAACGATAACACTTCTTGGACATCAGATTGTAGCAAAGTAGTCTTACAATATGCGATCAAACTAGATTACACTTGAAACAAAAGCGAACAGACACTCAATAGCAAAGTTGCAAGCAAAATAGGCTCAACAATTTGCTATCACAACAACGGTTAAAATTAATGGGCAAGGCTGCCCTTATTTATACACAAACAAGGAGTAGGGAACCCTAAAATATCCTTGTTTTTAACAACTAATCATGCCAACATACAAGATTTATTTCTAAAAATAAACAAAAGACAACTAATAACTAACTAACTGCCAACATTAGTTAACTGAAAAAGCTCCAACTATACATTGATATTTCCAAATAATAGATATGCATGAATGAAAACAACAAGTTAAACTCGAAAAAGACATCGAGTTAACTACTACCTTTACTTGAGTTCTATTCCTGGAAATCTTTGCATGTTTCAATTGGTAGTTCACTCATCGATAAATTGGGAAGTCATATCCTCCAGAAAGGCATTAATTGCCTCTTCATCAGGAACATTGATACTATCCAAAATGATGTACTATTGTTCCAACATCTCCTCACCATCTGCAATCAAACTTAGCAATTCTTTCCTCTTTTTAGTTGCTCCATCAAATTTTTCTGACATTGTGGCAACATGATTCATCTTACAAGCAATAGGATAACCATTAAAACTTCCATGGACAAGGTTTTGAAACTCTATATGTACTTCACCGAGATCAAATTAAGTGCCATCTTCATGTCGATATTGGCAAGGGATCTATGCCACATACTTACGAATTGAGAGTATTAGCAACCTTCTATTTATATCCAACGAATTCTACAATATTCCTTTATAGGTTTTTACTTTGAAGAGGTGTTTTTCTCTCCAAGAAAAAAGCTTCTTGTGTTCTTCTGTAGTGACTCAATCATAAGTCATCCTCAAGTCATAAATGACGATCTCATCTCTTGGTTTCCTTTCCGCTATATTCTTCTCAAACTCCTGAATCCCTAAGCGAAGATCATGGGTGTTATACCTCAATTGGTACATCTCTGCAAGTATAAATTTGCCCCTAGTGATGAATTCTTCTACCCAATCTCTCATATGTTTTTCATAGATGACCAACTGGCTCAATTGATGTTGATCTGTAGGTGACTCCAGAATTTGTGGAAACAACAAAGTAGCCCATGAAGTACCATGAAGGAGATTAGAAACATATTGACGCAACTGCTGAATCTCAGCCTTGAGGGTTGCCTTATCTTCTCCATCCTTGAGCACTCGTTCCTTTAGATTATCTACTGCAACCTCAAAGAGATTTACATCAGTATGGTGGGTGCTTCTTCTAAGATTGGCCTTGACAACTTTGAAGTCATCAATTTCAACCTCATCAATGTTCTTATCCTTTGGAGTTGTGGAAAATTCAAGGATAATCTCGCCTTCAGAATTCTTCTCCATATGAACTTGCTTCTTAAGTTTCTTCTTTGTTGTGTCTTGGTAGACGCTATCAAGTTATGCAACATTCAACTAATAAGAAGGCTTCATCCTTTTCCTACCCAGCAAGTTCTCAAGCCAAGACGAGGAGTCTCTACTAACTTCTTTGGGAGGATTGATTCTAGCTCCAATAACTCCTGATGGATCAATAGGTGTTGAGATGTTGTGAACTGGTGAATCACCTTCTGAATCTATATGAATAGGAGAAGGCTTTAGTGACAGTGGAAGAATAGGAGATGGTGGCATGGCTTCAACTTGTGGCACTGACTCAACTGGAACTTTTGGTATATCTATTGACTGTTCTTGTTGATTCACCTTTTCCTTTAAGCTCTTCATCATTTTGCTAATCTTTGTGTCTTCTGGAGGATTGCTCATAGCTTTCGCTCTCGATTTTGATTTAGCAGAAGGTAGAGATGACTGAACTATCGACAACTATGCAACTGGAATAGCTACCTTCCATGTCTTCTTACTATTCAGGAAGATCCTACTGTTCTTGATAACTCGGCTTGTCCTTTCCTCAATTGAGGCACTCTCTTTGGTGAACCAATCAACTTGTGAAAGTGGTCGTTGCTCGACTTGATCTCAAGCATACATGGGAAGTATAACTTCCCCATCATCATTTGACAAACCCTCCACATCTTCTGATAAGAAATCTTCCATCTGCTAAAGAGTAAGTTTGGAGTAGTTGTGCTTGCGCACTTCAAACTCATCTGCACAATTAACCCAAAAATCTTCAACTTTAGGTACATGTGCATGATTTTGACCAAGATGAGCTACAAAGACACCACGAGGATTGTATGAATGTCTCTCCTTGAAGATCTTAAGACTAAACCTTGACATTTCATCACTCATCAACTTAGCATCAATTGTTGATCTGCATCTATATATGCTCATCTCAAACGGGAAACTGAATGCAGGCTTGCGTCTATTACGCAAAAATGTGTGCACTTCATGTACTTGCCTTAGGAATTCCATGAACATGACCTCATCCGTTGGATATCTAGGTAGCAGGACTAGATCACCTGAGAAGCCATATACTCTTATGTGGGAGAATGTGGGGAATTGGATAAACCAATCAACCCACTCTGTCATTGCCAATCTGGCATCTGTTGAAATATTGATATGCAAATCATTATCAAGGTCTCGCACCGTATGCATCAAGAATAGATCATTCACCTGCTTGTAACGCTGCTCAGATTCTGAAAACTCTAGCTGTGGGTAATGATCATACACATGCTGGACACCCAGAGTTCCAACGACATTCAAGCCTCTAAACTTGCCTTGAAAGGCCATTAGATGTACGAGGTAGGATATCATGTGGAATTCATGAGCTTTGAAGAACTTTGTCATATGATGGTGGAGATTGTCACTAATCAATGTTGGCCAGTCATAGTGTTCTGCTCTATCAACAATCTAGGAAATGATGTAAAACATCCAAGGCTGAAAATTATTAGCCTCTACTTGACCTATGACTTAGTTCAGCAAAGTAATCATGACTGCAAAATCATCCTTGAACTCACTGCGCCCACCATTCCTTGGCAAAGTATTATGCTTCTCTTTCAACCACTTTTGAGCCATTCTTTTCTGACACTTGTCCTCTTGCGCATACCACACTTTTTCACATTCTTCAATAGATATGATGATTTTTTCCGTCGATGGTGGTATTGCAAAACACTTTTCAATATCTTCTGGCTTGAGGTTGCAAATAATACACCCATTTGCCGATATGATTTCTCGTGAAGCTGAATTGCAATGCTTGACACAAGCAATTACGAATTCAAGGCTTTGCACCGAGATGGGGATAGAAGCTGTTGCAAACAACCTGGAAAGATCAAGGTTCTTGACTGCAATGTTTCTTGCGCCTTCCAAAGCACGCAAATCAAACACTAGATGCACATGATGCAAGTCAATTTCGAATGTTCTCAAGAAATAATGGAGCAATAGTGATTTGGACCTGATCTCTATTGGAGAGTATTGCATGTTGAAAATCTTGACTTTCGACTGTAAACATGCCTATGTTTGGAAAAGCTCTGCACAAGAGCTAAATATAGATTGTTGATTTATTTCCCCAAAAAAAGGCAAATTTTTTGGAAAAAAGTTGAGGTCTGGGTTTTGTAGACAATTTCATTATGAAGAGACCCAGATCGTTAGATTTTGAAAAAGTTGAATTTTTCAAGATCATGCAAGATTTGCTAAAAAGTAGGGTAAAAAAATTGAGGTTTGGGTTTTGTAGACAATCTCGTTGTGAAGAGACCCAAATTGTCATATTTTAAAAAATCTGAGTTTTTCCCAAAAAAAATCTAAAAAATAGGGGCCAACATGCAAATTTTCCAAAAAAAAAAAGATGAGGTTTGGGTTTTGTAGACAATTTCGTTCTGAAGAGACCCAAATCATCAGATTTTGAAAAATTTGAGGATTTCCTAAACATGCATGAAAAAGTAGATTCTCTTGAAAATTATAAATTTTCCAATCTTCAAGAGTGAAGAACAAGTAGACCCAGATTGATGAAAGTTGAAAATTTTGACCACTTGTTTTTGAAAAGTGATGCCCTAGAAAAATAGACCATGAAAAAGTGTTCTTTTGTGCTTCCAATCTTGAATCCATGAAGAACGCTGAAAATCACTTCGTTTGAGCCTCCAAATCTTGATGAGAAGAAAATTTTATGTTTCTTCCTCTGAAATCCAACATGTAAATTATGAAAAATGAATGCTAAAAGCTTTCTTAAATAGGGTTTGGAGATTAAAAAATGTTTTCATGTAAAACCCTATTATTTTGGAGCCTATCATGCGAAAACATTTGACTTCGTCTTCATCAACATGAAAAATTCCTAAAAAATAGGGTTGCAGAAAACATGCATATGAGGATGTTTTCGAAAAAATTTATAAGTTGAGATGAATTAGGCGCCTTCCTTGAAATAAAGTACCCAATTTCTCCAGAGTTAGATTATTTTTCATAATTTTCAAATTTCACTCACCTCTACCTCTGTTGAAGCCTGCTTTTAACTTTGATGGTCCATCAAATTGGCACTGTTGATTGATAATCTTTGTTTGACCATGGCAATCTCATCTTTGACCACTGCTAAAGTGATCCCCAGCTTCGTTCCAGCATCTGACAACATATGATTGTGTTTGCAAACCCTCGAAGCTGCTAACAAAGACCAAAATGGAAGAAAGCATGGTGGGAATCAAAAAGTTTCTAAAGCGCGAACATTTGGGTGCCCTCCTTGAAATAAGGCGCCCAGCATCACCAGACTTTACCTTTTTTTGATATTTTCAAATTTTGTTTTCTTTGTTTCACGTGAAGTCGACAACCCCTATTCAGACGCCGTTTCTCGCTAGCTAGTGAATGACAAAGACTAAAAGTCAGTCATTCTAGCAAGCCTAATCATATCTGATTTGAATGGTACCTTCTATCAACCTCTATTGGTGTATCTGATTGATTCTGCAAAAGCCGGAACCGGGTTGACGAAGGAGTTTCAGACATTTTTTGAAAAATGTGAAAAATATTCTAAGTGTTAAGGACTTGGGCGCCCTCCTTGAAATAAGGCGCCTTTTTCCTCCAAACTTAGTTTATTTTTTAGATTTTCAACTTTCCTTGTTGATTTTTTTCGTTTTGTGTGAACCGTCTCCATTTTATTTGCGATTCCCAACGTCTGATAGGTCCTGTGAACTGGATGATGGATTCATTGAAGAACCTGAACATATCTGAGATGACCTCCAACTTTTCAAAACCCTAAAAATTGCCTTTGACCGCATTTGACTAGATCTAAACTGGGTTGACGGATCATATTGCACACTTTTCGAAAAACAAAAAATTTAAAGGCATGAGACCTTGGGCACCCCTAGTTGACAGGGGCACCTTTATTCACCAAACTTAGTCATTTTTTCATGATTTTCAACTTTTTTTCATTTCTTGTTCACCACCTTTCTCAACTATGTTGACCGTCGTTGCTAATTGCATTGATCATTGTCATAAGCTAAAAATTGGCTAAGGTAGTGAAAACCAAGCGCCTCCCTTGAAATAAGGCGCCTTTCTTTTCCAGTGTTAGAATATTTTTTACAATTTTCACTATTTTTAGATTCCCCTCCTTTGTTCACCGTTTTTCGAGCATCTTTCATCGTTGATCGATTTGTGCAGCATTTGAGACTTTGAATCTGACACCTAGCAGCTGGCCATCCTCCATTGATGACCTCGGAGGTCCTGATTTATCTTCTGAAAAAATGAAATAGACCCACTAGAGAAAAAATGACTTTTTGACAATTCTAACTAGACCAGCTTAACCGAGACGTATTTTCAACCAATCAAAATCAGTTTGAGCCCTCCATGCAAAGATTTTATTTTTAGACATTTTCTAAAAATAGAAAAAAATTAGAAATTTATACAAGACTTTAACCATTTTCGCAAAATGCCTTAATGAAGCAAAAATTTTAATTTTGGACATTACAGAATGCAAATATAAGCAACTTATGAGATGTGATTTCTTAGAATGTAACCATAGCTAGATATACAAATGCCATCAACAAGTGTAAATCCAATTTTAATATATCTTTTCTAGATTCCTCTAATAAGCATGTACCATATTGATTTTGTAGTAGGTTAAGAAAATCCATTCAATAATCAAAAACATTTTTTCCATTTGTTGTAGCTATGATTACAAGGACTGTGTTATACACAAAAGGGGCACGTTGAAAGAACCTTTGGGAGGTTAAAACATCCCAATCACTAGGAGTCTAATCAACTATACAACTTGTGCTTGCATATTGCCAATGTTCAAACAGTATGAAACTTTGTACATAGCACATGGATTTTTTCAGTTTGTGACTTTATATTATATTATCTCTATTAGCACTTTCTGGTAACTTTACTAAGGAATAAAAAATTGGACCTTTTCAATCCTTTCCTATATGGATTTATATCTTCTATTCTTTGTGATTTCTTACTATTAGACAAAGTGGTAAACAACAATAAATTAGAATACATAGTGAAATATAGTTAACACTCTAGGATTTCTCCTCTTACAAAACTCATTTGTTTACATGTAAAAAATTCAAAATTTAAATTAATAACTAGCTATACTCCCTTAATACTTATTATAATTTTATAAAAAATGAATAATTTTAATGCTTGTTTCACACCATGATATTTCATCAATGCTTTGAACAATGTATGGGTGTACTACTATTTGTATATGTGTACTCATTCTATGGGAAAAAGTAAAGACCTTGGTGAAAAAGTAATTTCAAATGAGGAAGAGTAGTTTAGTAGTCCCCACAAAGCATCAATCAATGTAATAACACCTCTAATACATGGATATTCAGAAACTCTTCTAATTATGGTTGACCCTCTTCCACTTATGGGATAAAGTTTGAAAATGACATATACTCATTGTATGTGTGTAATCAATGAAACAAATCCATCAAATATAAAAGCAATTCACAACTATGGATGTGAGCAAAACAAAGACATTTGATGTTTTTGGATTCATGTATGGTTGTTATATTTTGTTAAGTTAGTTGAAAATTACTACTTGTCTCTTTCTTCACGTATTATGCAATTGGCTTTATTGATCTATTCAAATCACACTTTGACAAAAAAATCTACTCATAGCCTTTAATTACAACATAAAAAACCAATACCTATCACACCTACTTGCAATCTAAATATGTTCATATTAAACCTATCAACATGCCCATAACATCTTCAAAAGTGATTGCTAGTTATGTATTTCCTTGCTTCTTAACATACATAAATATTGTGGCCCATACTTGGGATGTAACTAACAGGGTCATATTATGAGAGTTCTCACCTCTATGCTATCAATATATACTAGTGCAAAGAAAGCAATTATGCATGTAATTATTATTACGTAATTTTTTTCAATCAACCTTACTTTTTAATTTTAAATGTAATGATAATGTTACATAGGATTCAAAGTATGGCATGTCCTCACTTGAGTTACAATAGATATCCTAATTAGCTCTTCAATCTTCCAAATAGTTAGCTAAACACCAATGTAAATATTAAGGTGTGCTAAATTATTACTCTTCTTTAGTAGCTACATATTGACATAGAGAGACGCTCCCTCTAGAGTTCTCCATTGTTATTTTTCAACTCATAAAACATCAAATTAATAAAAGAATTTGGTGGAGCTTTCTTCTCAAAGATGACCATATTCAAATTTTGTAGAACTTGAGGATTCTTTTTTGTATTTTTTCATTTGTTGAATGTTTCAACTCATAAGAAACATTTGTCCTGAAGTAATATCACTCATTGTTAATCTCAATTCCCAAATTAAAAATATGATACCTAAATCTTCAATTCAATCATTATTTTTTAATTAGAAAGATTCTTGCATTAAAAAATCAATTTGATGATTTTGAGAGTTATAGCAACACTTTTTATGCTAACAATTTTTTTCTCATTTGATATTGTAGAGATGAAAAGTGTATATTTAATATTTCTTTTTAATTTTGTAATTCCTATGGTGTCCTTAGATATTAAGTATGATTTTTTCAATCTCTTAAAGTGTTAATTGTCCTCAAACTTATACCTTTGTATACAAGTAAAACACCTTCATTTTCTAGCCCTAGAATTTTTTTGTATCTTGGATATTAGCACACCATACCCCTATCCTTCCAACAAGACTTCACATGTACATCCCCCACATACAAAATTATTTTTTCTCACCCAAACACTTGTCTTTTCACACCCCACAACCTTTGATTCACCTCCGACACTCGAAACAGCAAAGTCTACTTATAAAAAAGAATACTAACTAAAAAATAAACATTAGACAAAAAGAAAGGACACTTAAAACACAATTGAACATCTAAGACATCCAAAGATGCACCCACTCACAAAACAAAAATAAACTCATACAACAAAACTTTCTTTGAAAAACCACCATTTTTATAACAGCCACACCTTGCACCTTATATTATTCACAAATCAAAAATATAATCAAGTTAGATCCCAGATTGTACAACACCATTTTTACAAAAATGAAAATTTCAGTTATAGCTACAAATACAAGCAAATCTATCAAAACTTGCAAGTTTCTATTAAAAATTAGAGGGACGCCAACTAAGCCATGTGAAACACCAATATACTAAGCAAACACCAACACAACGATACAAGACATCAACGCACAAAGAGAAAAAACTGCGACAATACAAACACCACCACATTGAACACCAGCATGCTCCCATCTCTAACACAGGCAGAACATAGAAATTTGATTCCACAACGCAAAGCCTCCTATTATCCTTTATCCATCAAATCCCTCATTAGCCATTCAAAACAAACAGTTTTACTTTCCCCTCTTTTACTTTACGCGTTTCTATTTATAATATAATATCATCTTCAATTCATAGTTTCTTTCTATTTGGTCCCACAGAATTGTTTAGCTATCTGATATAATAACACAAGCTTTACAATGAAACTTACTCTGTTAACCACTTCATTGTTGTTATTATTTTTATTTTAAATTCCAAAAGAACACGAACACTTCAGTGATTAAAAACATAGTATTATCGTCTCGGGAATGTAATACAAGACCTTTTATGTCTGTAAGTACTTTGTACTTTTGTGGGGCATTCGAACAAGTCTTATTGGAGCTGGAAGTTTTTTTTTTTGGGGGGGGTAAATAAGAGGCTAAAGCCAAATTATATTAATGTGTATGAATTCACACAGCTGATATTTAGCAGTTCATATTGCTTTGCCTGGCAATCTGTAAACATAATGGATCTGTGATTCCATATAAATAAATATTGAAAGTGAAGAGTAGAGAACATATCTTGGAGCTTGAAGTTTTCACTGACTAGTTTATTTCGACTTGTTTGAATGTTCTTATGCCATTCAAATATTGATCTTTCTATATGCGAAGTGAAGAGTAGAGAACATATCTTGGGAATTTTTTATTTTTTTAGTCTATTCACCTAAGCCATGTTTGCTATGTCATATTACCTTATTAGGCCTCTTTCCACACAAGAGGTCGAGGAGTTTCTCTCATTCATTCATAATAATAATAAGCTTTGCACGTAGTTTAATTGTTATTCAGTACAAGTAATATTTGTGCGGATGGTAGGGGTGGGCGAAAAAACATGAAATTAGCTGACACGCTCCGTTCGGGAATGTATTGTAATTTGATGGTAGGGTGGGCGAAAAAACATGAAATTAACTAACACGCTCCGTGCGGGAATGTCTTGCTGAAAACGTGTATTGGACAAAAAATGCCTACAAACGTGTGCACAAACATAACAAATATTTAAGAAAGAAAACTATGACAGGCCTAAAGCAAATGGAGGAAATCATCAAATCATGTCCTAATTGGCATCCCCTGATGTTCATTGCAGCAAGGCTCCACTAATGTGTAGTTCAACCAACTCTATCTCCATCAACCAAAGTTAATTGTATTTTTATATAAACTTAAATCGAATATAGTTCGACAAAGCAAAATTTATTTACCATTACTCTTAGCAGATCGTTGGTTATGATCTTAATCATCACTTTAACCACCCCTTACAAGATTGTCGATTATGATCTTAGTTGTCACTTCCAGTGTCAGCATCCCTTATGAAACTGTTGCCTTATAATTTGCCACCATCCATAACAAGATTAAACAAACTTACCTTCATACCCACATCCGAGCAGTCCAGATAGATTACTAAAATCCTGGGGAATCAACTTATACCGTTATACCATTGATAGGTCATGGCATTCATCAATCTTCACCTTCAGACTTCAAAAATTTGTGTATCTTTCAAAATTTTCAACTCCTCGGAATATAATAGAGCATTGGTAACTATTACTATTAGTGTAATACTATAGAAGCAATTTTCCAGATGCAAGCACCTCAACTGCTTCAGAGTACGCTGCGGTTATTCCTGGAAATAAGTGACTGTCAAAGAACTCTTTTGAGCTGTGACTTAAATCTGCCAATCAATCGGTGTTAAACCCAATCGTTCCAAAACCTTGTTTGCTTGAGAAAAATGTCTGTCACACAAACAAGCAATTGTAAATGTGTAAGGCTTACAAAAGAAATAAACCTTCGCAAGAAAATAAGGTTGCATAGGTATTTAACCCACACCATCAGGCTGCGTTCTATTTCTAAATGCTTCCTACGCTATTGGAACTAAGCAAAATAGTGCTTGCAAGGAATGAAATGAACCTGCACTGGAAGAACCCTCTGTGGGCAGAAAGTCCAGAGGGATGCGCTGCTTTTAATATATGGTGTTTGTTTGTATCAATTATCCTTCCAAAAAGAAAAAGCACTTCAAAATGAGAATTATAAGATGTGCACGTGAGCTGAGCCAAGAAAATCAGACTGCATGACATTCTCAAGGAAAATAAAATAGAATAAAGCAAACTGTACCGTATTTTCTCTTGAGCTGAGTTTCCCCACAGAATAAAGATAACATCAGATCTTTTCAAAGAAATTGCACGAATTACAGCATCAGTAAAAACCTCCCAACCTCTTTTAGCATGTGAGTTTGCTTGATGTGCTCGCACTAAGAGACAAAATTATCACAGTTAGGTGCCACAACTCCTTGATGCCAGCAGAATTCTATAAGGTAGCCCAAACGTACTTCAAATCATCAGACATCTATAGTTATAAACTTTTGCCGTTTCCTATTGACCATATTGTTCATTATACTTTTCTGCTATGCTATGCAACAGTTTATAATTGGTCAATATAGGTTAGAATTCAAAGATGCATTCCTAACGTGCTTTCAATGAGCTCCGGTCGTCTCTTTTATGCACAAAGCAGTAGTTGTGGCTTGAAAGATTCAATAAAGAAAAAATAAATTAAGGAAAAAGGTTGAAAATAGACAGATATTGATCATCACATCATGAGAGTCCCACTCTTTCCAGGATATAATGGCAAGGCCTTCTTTACCTGTAATTCCATTCTAGTTATCCCATTCGAAGGTAAATCCCCAAGTCTAGATGCCGAATCCTTTTCTTCTAAATATCAATAAAAGACTCCTAAAGATGAGGTCTGAAAGACCCGATGTAATCTGGAATGCAAACTAGGAAAAAGAAATTTTGGAAGATGAAACAAAACTCTGTAGCATTAGTTGGGTCAATCATATTAAAATATTTAGATATTATCAAGTTTGAACAAGCTTTCCAATCTGTTGCGTATGTTATCAGACATTAGAATCAAATATTTGTTTATCCAAAATGTGCATTCATCTTTACCTTTATATATACCTCAGTATACCATACTTTTATGGATATAAGACAAAAACACAGCTGACACAACCCTGCGCAATGTAGCACAGAAAAAAAACCTAAACATAAAGATAAACAAATTCTGGAAAATAAGTCCAAAATCCTAACGGAACAATGGGAGAGGAAATCAAAGGATTGACCTATTAATAGGAAAACTACTCAAAAGGATAATTCATGGCAAGCTCAGACAAATACAAATCCAATCAAGGAACATTCAGAACAACATGAACAAAAAAAGGATCAGATATTAGCAAGTTAGGACAAGCTTTCCAGTTGCCTCGTTGCATATGTTAAAAATACATTTGAATCAAATATTTTGAACCAGAGAGGGAAAAGGAGGGAATAATGAGTAGGAGCTCCGGTCAGGAAGATGAAAAATCATCCTCCTTTTTCTCCTTCTTGTTGCTACTTGATGTTCTTGGTTCCCTTAGTGTTCTTTGTTTGATTGCTTTCTTAGTAAGGTGTTTGGTTGGCTTCTTCTTCATGGTCCTTTAGTAGTCTTTTTATTTAAATTTTTTTTTTTTTTTTTTCATTCAGTCAGTCCCTACCCACAGAGAGTTGTGTTAGCATGTCAATGCAGCAGTTTGTGGGCATTCAACCCAAAGAGAACTGATGAATGGGATTTTCCTAAGAGATTTGAACTGCCTATGGCAGTAAAGCGGCGTCATCCAAGGGAGCTAAAACTTTTAAGCATGCCTTAGCAATGAAAGAATACAAGTTTTGGCAGGAGCTGAGTTTGAGGTTGCACGGAACTACCTAGGGTTCACCCAAGCAGATGGAGAAGCAAATGGCACGCATAGGGAGACCCTTTCGGTGTTATCCGCAACCCCTAATGTTGCTATGCAATCTGTTTTAGAGAACAAAGAAAAAAAGTTTAAAATGTTGTAATTTTTTTGTTTGCCTTTCTCCAGATGCTCTTCCTTCTAGAAAACTTTCTGATGATAGGATTGCTGCAGTTTGGAGTGAAAAACAATGCATTCACATCTCTTTTTATATAATGTTGCTTAAGGGTTTATTCTTCGTGTGCTTTAAGAATTGAAATATGCAGAAAGGGTTATTGCTAAGGATTTTTGAAATGTGGACCAGTCCATGTTTAGAGCCTTTCCTTGAGACCCTGTGATGACTCTTGACAATGTTATAATACAGACTTCCCCTAGATTACTTGAATTATGTGGTGTTCCTCCACATGTTTGGTTTCTGCTTCCTCGTGTTTTAAAATCTTAGGTGAAGTTATTAAAGTTGAATATATGGGATCTTCCTTGCGTCATATGAATGATAGTGTGCTGATTTCTTCATAACCTGCTACTTGCTTCCCTAGATCTCTTTCCTTTCAGCTGCATGGGTCTGTTTTTACTTGTAAAATTATTGATCTGGGTGGGTTGAATTCTTGCTTCCTTTGTAAAAATAGACATGTCAAAAGGAGCTACCTATGCTTATTAAGGCCTCTAGTAGTCCGAGGTCAAAAGATACCAGGGGTTCTAAGTTCTAACCACTTTGGGGTGAATAATCAAATATAGATATAGATTTTAACAAGAATGATTTGAAGTCCATTATTCAGGAAGCCATGGTTTCTTTTAACAAGATGGGTATGAGGTTAGTCCTGCTGACAGTGGAGTTCTTGCTGGCAATCCCTCTCTGGTTAAGATGTCTTCCCCTGAGAGTGCCCCCCCCTCCCCAACCCTCAATTCCTAAGGTGCTTGTTGAAGCAGTGAAGAGAATTCTATTTCTGATAAGTGTACTTCTCCCTCTATTGAGAATTCTATTTCCATGTCTTCCATTTTGAATCAGAAGCTGGAGATTGATTCCGTTGTGGTGTCTTCTGGTCCCAAGAGTATTAAGGAATCCCTTGTAGGTTCTTCAACTAAGAGACAAAAAGTTTCATTTTAATCTAATGCTAATTTCTCTGGGGGACCTAATATTGTGGTCTATGATAGAAAAGATCTTAATGATGACAGGAGCATGATTAGATAGGTAATTTAGATGAAGGTCAGCATGGATCTAACAGTGATATTAAAGGGCAGGATTCTCAAGTTCCTGTGCTCCCTCTTGTTTTCAAAGATTGTGTAGTGTAGGGAGGTTTCAACCTCTAATCCCTAAGTTTCTAAAAAAAATTGTTCTTTTCCTATGGATGAAAATTATTAGTTGGAATGTAGGGCTTGAAGCCCGTGACAGAACCCAAATCTAGAATGGTATTCTTCTTCTGCAAGAAGTCTGGTCTATAGTTTTTGGCTTGGATTGTGCTCAAGGTTATATGTTCTAGTTCCATGTGTTTTTCAACCAAGCATGGACAAGGTAAGGGGGGAGCTGCCATCTTGCTTAATTCCCTTTAGGCTTCCTTTTTACAGAGTCTTGTATTTCTCCTTGCAATACAGCTGTGTGGACTGTTATTTCTCTGCAAGGTAAGGTTTTTTGTATTTGTTCAATCTAAACTCCTAATGACTATAGGGAAAGAGCCAATATATGGAATTGGCTGGCTACTCATCTTAAAAATGTCCCGCGGATTTTGGGTGTGGATTTCAATATGGTTGAATGTCGAGAGGACAAACTGGACAGGGTGGAAAGGTAATGAGCAATTTTTTTGGTCTAAGTTCAGAAGGAAGAGAAATGTTTTTGACCCTCTTTTTGGGTGCAAGGCTGACAGTAAAAGTGTTTGATTTGCTTGAAATAACTTTCAGAAGGGAACCAAAAAGACTTTTCTCTAGATCAGACCATTATTCTTGATAGAAATTTCTTTGGGGTGTCCTCTATGTCAGATACCAATGTGGTTAAAGTTTTGCCTCATACTTTGATCACGATCCAATTGAATTGGAGTTTTTATCTCCTGTCCCCAATCTCCTCCAGCCTTCAAAGATCTTTTCAAAATGAATGTCTCTCACTTGAAAGATTCTTCATATATTAATAGGTTGGTCAAAATATGAAAGTTAATTTTTTGTATGTATCATGCAGTTCCAAGATTTCCAAATGGAATTGTGTTATTGAAGCTGCTCAAAAATTCCTCAGGATTTTCGGCAAAGATAAAGCTAGATGGAGGGCTGCAAGTGGCAAGACGATCTAATTGTTATTGAGAGCCAATTGCAAGAGCTTTCGTTCAACAAGGGCTTGCAAAAGGAGGCCATGGTGGTGAAGCACAATTTGAGGTGTGATCAGACACATAAAGGGAGAGGTGCTGTGTTGAGGTCTAGGCTAACTTGGTTAAGGTCGGCCAACAAAGGTACTAATTACTTCTTCAAATTTGTGAAGTTCAAACAAGCCTGGGAAAAGATTTATGTTATTGATGTGCAACAAGTGTTGGTTGAGTCCAAAATTAGAAATACCTTCTAGTCTTTTTACAAGGATTTACTCACCTTCGATGGCATGGAAGGGATGTTCTCACAGCTCATAGCACACTGTTGCCAAGGTATTTCCATGCAAACTAAGTAGCAATTCAGCTAGGCAGATGGATGAGGATGTTTCATTGGATAAATCTTCAAGGCTATTGGCTTTTTAAGTAATGAGAATGCTCCTATGTGTGATTGCATTCTAGCTGAGTTCTATAAAGCTGATAAAGATTGGATGAGCCCTTTGCTTCAAAGGGTATACAAAGAAGCAGTTGTTGCTGGTTCGTTGGTGTTGATATTAATAGGAGTGTGATCAAGATTCTCCCTAAAGATGGTGACTCTACACAGATTAAGAATTGGAGACCCATTATTCTTTTGAATGTTTCAAACAAGATCTTTGCTAAGGTCTTGGCTATGATAGTTAAAAAAGTTCTATCCCGTGTTATCTCCACTTCACAAACATGCTGTTTTTGAAGGGAGAAATATCCAGACTATTTTCTTACTAGCTGGGAAGGGATGCATTGAGCTAAAGCTTCTAGGAAAAATGCTGGCATGGCTCTTCTTTAACGAAAAAGCATGACACAATTCAATGGCAGGTTAAATTATCAATTCAAGTGCTCTGGGGTTTTGAGAATTTCGTAGATTAGTTGAAGTTTTGTTCAAAGATTCCTTTGCACAAGTGAATGTTAACAATGAGCTTTCTTCCCCTTTTCCCTTACAAAGTGTAATCAGTAATGTGTTTTTTGTTTTTTAAAGGTGCAAAGCACCCATATTATTAGGGGTAAACGCTTTTGACCAGAGTTATGAACCGGGTACAAGAAACCACAAGAAACAACCAAACCCGCGAGCATAATGACCCAAAGAAGGCTCAAGGCCTGCAAGCACTTTGACCCAGCGAGGGTTTGAACCCTGGTGGCCGTCACTACAACCAAGCGACTTGACCACCGAACCACGCCCTTATCGGCAGTGTAATCAGTAATGTCCTTGACAAATAATAATGGAATATATTTGGCTATTTAAATTTCTAGCTTAAATATTTAACCAGAACTTTCAAAGACCCTAGATTAAATTAATATTTATGCAGCAGCTCTAATAACTTAGTATTATGCTTCAGACTTCATTATCAGGCCCTAAATGGGAAAACACTAATTTGTTCTACCTGAATCTGGCAAACCCACAAATTTCCAATTGATTCTTGCATTTACATGGATAGCCCAAATCACAAATCAGATCCACAATAGAAGAAAAAATGCAAACTATATTTATATAAACAGGTTGGAAATGCTTTACAGAACGCTGTTACCACAATAATAAAAGACTAAAATACGACAGTTGCAATAATAACAAACCCGCGGCTGCACAGCCACAACAAAAAACTGAGGATACACAGTTACAGAGAACCCAGATAACAAATCATCTATAATATTAAACAGGACTGTACAATGTGACAATACTCTGCTAAACAGCTATGGCAAACTGAAACACAAATGTTTACATCCTCGACATTATAAGTGTTGTGCTAACTCAATATCGCTGATATCAGCCACCATTAAAGCTCAAATGCGACCTATGTGTGAGACCGCTCCTTCCATTGAAGGGTTTTCGTCCTTCAACACAAGATCTACTGGGGTTTCATCCTTTGATCTCCATAGACCCTTAGATTTTCATCCTCAAATCTAGATGCCTAAACAACTAATGTTCTATGCAATTTCTTATTGGGGGTGTTTGTTGGTTTGTTCATGATTATCTCTCGATCTAATCTCTACAATCTTAAACACCCAGGAAGAGCGTCGAAAAATACACAATGGTCTCTATCCTAGGCTTGGTATGCAGAAATGTCTTCCCATACCTATGAGCACTATTTCCCTTTGCATCGAGCCGAAAATGGTGTCCTAAGCAAAAACAAGCTTGGAAGGCACAAAGGAGGGTTCCCTACGACCTGCACTTGTCCTCAACAAGTATGGCAAGGAGCTCCTTTGGGTTTGAAACCCTAACTACCACATTAATGGCGGTTGAATTCATCTTCTTTGTGTGCACCAATGGAGGTACACGTGGATCCATGTCCTCCTTATTACATAATGTTTTTGTGTTGTGGGAAATCTTTCTAGAAAACACATCATCACTCTAAGCATTAATGGAACTCCGATCGTATAGGGAGGTTAGTGAAGGTGAATAGTCGAAAGAGGCAAGACAGTTGAAGCTCAAAGGTGAGGCATGCCAATGTGGGTAAGTCCAACTTCCCAACAAAGGTTTGTGAAGGAGAGAGGTTTTGGTGAAGAGGTAAGGTGGTATGGGAAACTCGAAAGCCCCAATGGAAGAGGGAATGAAGCCCTGATGGATAGGGAAGTCTGATACCCTGACAAAGCTAGAAGAGAAAGCAAACTTGAGAGAAAGGTTGTATCAAGAAAGGAAACTCTGCAACACCAACTTACACAAACTTAGCAAACTGGCCATGCCTAATTTTGGATCTTGGGCAGACGCATGGGGGATTAAAGGGAAGAATTGTACACAAATTTTGGATCAAGGGAGATGCTTGAGTTTGGAAATGAGCATTTTTTTACTACAACATAGATTATAGAAAAAGGGGACATGACACAAAGATCCGTTATACAAGGTTGCCTTTTGGCCCCTATCCTCTTTGTTTTGATTAAAGCAAGCTGGTTTTGAAGGGAACATAAACCCTAAATATCAACAGTTATAACATCAAAACAGCAACAAAACAAACAAATACAGCAAGGCCATTGCACAAACCAGCCCAAAGGGGTCACAAAACTCAACCCTAGAACAACAAACACAAGAACCAAAACAACTGACAAAAAAGAAGAAAAAAGCCCACCAAAACCCACAAGAACAATAAAGGACAAGTTCGTTACAGCTAGTGCAAGGCTTTAGTTGCCTCCAATTCCTCACACATAAACTGAACTTCCTTGATGCTCATCTTGTCCTTCCCTTTTTTAGCTTTACTTGTATTATCCCTAGTTGGGTATTTGGACACTTTTGGCCTTTCATGAACCTCCCCCTTAGCATTCCCTTTTGCACTCTACAAGTTTTCCTCCAAAATTTTCAAATTTTCAATATTGGAATTGATAGATTCTTTACTTGAATCCACCACCTTTTTCAATTTATCCTTAACATTCTTTATGTCCTCTTCTAGCTTCAAAATCTTAACATTTTGTTTCTCATTTTCCACTTTCAAGAGGTTTATAATTATTTCCTACATAGCTTCCCAATGTTTCAAGGTCAGTTTATCTTCTTCTTCAAGTATAAACACCTTTTACTCATATTTTTAGCCCAAAATGGGCATTCTCAAATTAAACCTATGGATTTCCATTAAAAAACATTTAGAAAGCAAATAGATATTTTTTGTTTCCTTGACCAATTCTGCCAACTATTCCACAGTCTTGTTGATGACTTTAATAACACCTTCCAACAACTCTTCTTCACACAAATGGACTTGATTTTCCTCTTGGGAATGGGGGCAAGGGCTAAGAATTCTAGGAAACCTTGCCCTCAGGACTATCTCAGCCCACATTTTAGCTTTGCCCTTGCTATTCCTAAGATTTCCCTCCTTGTTGTCTTCCTCAATATCTTTGTCCACATCCTCTTCCATTTGCACCTCATCATCATCCTAATTGGTATTGGCATCCTCAAAATCACTCCAAGTGAATCTCTCCTCACCACTTTCCTCTTCCTCCTTTGAGGAAGACTCAATAAGAATTTTATTCCTTTTCTTTAAAGAAATACCCTTCTTCAGAGAGGGGTTGGAGTGTTTGTAATAATTCAAGATTAACAAAATTAACCAAGCATGTGTTGGGTAGGACCCACCCCCCTCACATATTCTTTAACGGAAACCTCTAAAGAGGATAAGAGAAAGAAGGGTAGGCATATGGTGTGGTGAGAATGGAAGTGATTTAATAGGGAAAAATGGCATGAGAACACAATAGTAAACTGACACTCCAACATAATGTACTTTATGATCACAATGGCAACCTCATTCCAAGGTTTTTTAACTGAATTGATAGCATATCCAAACTAATAACATTTGAGGGACTCACCTTTCTTAAGAAAAATACTTTTTGCTTTGTCGCCCATTTTACAATACTTAAAAATCTTCGAGCCTTCAACGTTGAGACCAATAGTCACCACTATAACTTCTTCAATGATTATCAAATCCATTCTCCGTATTTTTACTTTCCTGTTACACTACTTGTTAGTAAAATTGATTGCCAAAGTTATGTCATATTCATTTAACCTCTCAAGAAATGGGGTGAGCCACCAACCTCCAAGATGCACCAAATAGTAGGATTAGCTTTCAATTTTTCACAAGAAATGAGCTCCACCCCATTACAATCCCCACCCATATTTGCAACTAAATTTGGTACCCTCAAACTAGCCGATTGGGTGAAAAAGAGCAATCACAAAGAACCGGTTTGAGTCTAGAAAGTCCAACATTTGGTAGAATCAAGGTGGGGGTAAACATTCCCAAATAATCGAACTCCTTTACATTCCATCATGACAAAATAAAGGCAGCTCACCTCAACACCAATAATGATTGTCTAGTCACCAAGTAAAATCATCATAACTTAAACTTTGGTGGTGTTAATGTCTTGATTGGCAAGTAACCTTGCTTGAAGTGAATATCCCCGCCTAACGATTTTTTGGTCCCTTTCATGATGACACCATGATTAGCCATTAAATCAATGACTCCATTGGCTTCACAAAGAGAATGTCGAACCATCACTTGATTTAAGGAGTCAATAATTTTAAGAGAATCCTGTATCAAACAACTAATAGTTCGGCTAGGTTCAACCTTTTTACTTAAACAATGTATAATATTGTTAGTCACCTTCAATAATGCAATTTTGGATATGCATTTCCTTGACCAATTTCAACCCATTGTAAGCCACCGCAACCTCCGCAAAGTGATTGGTTTGCACCCCAAGATTGATTGCATAAGCACCCCTTATGATACCTTTGAAATCCTAACAACCCCTCCCCCCACCCTCCAAGGGCCAAGATTCCCCTTGGAAGCCCCCATCAAAGTTCAACTTAAACCAATTAGGTGGGGGAGGAACCCCTTTAAGACTCTTCTTATCCTTTTTAATGCTTTTGAGGGGAATTGAAATATCACACTTTCAGTCCCATAAGGAAGTTATTTTTAAATCAAACTCAAAAATAGGAAGCTTACCATATCCCAAAGACTTAGAAGGAAGAGCCACATTAAAACTCTTTGATAGCAAAGCAAATCTGAAAGACCAATCTAACCCAACTAGTCTTCTTATCTCTGAAAATTTTGTTGTTTCACTCCTTCCAAAGCCCCCAAAAACAATGAGGAAGGGCAAGATGCCAAAGCAGAGATGAAGGGTTAGAGAAAGGAGCAACACAAGATTGGACCATCTCCAACCCTAAAGAGGGGAAGACCCAAGAAACAGATTTTTTTTCCTTCGTAGAGAAGGAGCAATCCCTAAAAATACGAGAAGATGACTTTGCATCAGAAAAACATAAATACACCTATTAGGAAATGCAAAACCCCTTTTAAACAAATTATCGATGGTTAGAATTTTATCTTGAACTGCCACCCACAAAAAGGAGTTAATTCTAGGAATGAGATTAGGCTGCCACAAAGAGGACTAAAAGGGAAAAGACTAGAAAGATTCGATCAAATCAAAATAGGACGAAACAGAGAAGCAGCCAAAAGGGGAAGGAGCCCAAACCAGGGAATCCTTCACCTCACCTTGAGGGCTATGGACAGCAGCTAGAAGAAAATTCAACTTAGGAATAAGAGGCAAAGCCTCCATAGACAAGGGAAAATCATTAAATAGAATCCATTGCTTCTCTTGGCTAGAAACCACAACATAATCTCCAACAAACTGTTTACAGTCCCTAAGGAGAGGGCATAAGTCCTTAGAAACCAAAGGCTTATCGAAGATCCAAATATCCTCCCAGACCCTCATATCTTTTCCATTGCCCAACTTCCATTTTAATCCTTTCCTTAAAGTGTCCCTAGTGAAGCAAATATTTCTCCAGACATTCAAACCAAAAGGTAGACCATTGCTACATAAAACTTGTTTTAGCCCTTCATTAGCATATTTTTGTTAAAAATTATATTCCAACCTTTTTCCTCCAACAAAAACTTCCAAGCAAGTTTGGCATTAAGAACCATATTAAACAACTTAACCTTTCAAATTCCAACACCCCCTGATTTTTTAGGTTGACAAGCTTGGTCCCAAGTCACAAACGAAATGTGGTTATTCTCTTTTGTTCCTGACCCTTTTTGTTATTGCAATTGAATCTTTTCATTATTTGTTAAGAGATTGTTCTTTGGGACCACCTGTGAAAGGGTTGGCACTTCTAAATGGTGAGTCCTTGTTGGAATTTCGATTTGCTAATGATACCTCTCTTTTTCTTGTTGTGGAGAAGGATAATTTTGATAAATTGTTGTGAAGAAAGATAATTTTGATAAATTGCACATCAGGTTAGTTGTTTATTACCTTGCTTTTGGTTCTAAGATTGCCCTGCATAAGTTCTCTATTTTGAGTTAATGTGATTCCTCTCCAAAGTGGATTGTTGATAAAGGGTGGGTATGGGGTGGTCCCTCAAAAATGATTAAATATCTTGGAATTCCCTTCGCTTTGCTTCCTTCTTTCAAGAAGATGTGGGGGTCAGTGATGAGTAAGATTACTAGAAAAGGCTCTAATGGAAAGGGCATCTTCTCTTCTTGTTAGAGGATTTCAACTTTGTCAGAAGATCTTGTTATACACAGCCTATTATTCCTCATGTTGGCTGATCTGTTCCTCTCACATGAATCAATTGAATAAGATTAACAAAAGTTTCTTGTGGTCTAATGGAAAGGGCTCTTAAAAGGCATGCGATTGCCTAGGGGATGTGTGCTAAGCCTAGAGGGGGTGTGCAGGGATTTTCTTTAGTTATGAATTGAGCCTTAAGCGCTTTCGTGGGGAGGAGCATAGGAACATTCTTATCAAAAGTAATTTGTTGATCAATACACATAAAGGGAGGCCCTTATGGAGTGAACTTCACGTGGAACATCTTTTTTGGCTCCTTGAAGATCAATCTTCGCGGTTCCCCATTTTTGGTTCAGTTTGGAAGGCATGGGATTTGGCTAGAAGGTTTCTTAAAGGCCGTCATGCATACTCTACCGTCCACAGGTCTTTTCATGCTTTTAGATCTATTTGGTGGAATTTATGGTGCAAGGATAAACCCTTGCTTGTATCAAAAGGTATTCTGCTAAGAGTTGGTTCTCCAGAGAACCTAAAAACTTTGAGCATATTTATGGGCTGGAGGAAGTACTCCCTTGGGAGCACCTCAGAGATAGGTACTGCTTGCCTAAGGGTTAGAAAAGAACTTATTCTTTGGTTCGGAGAGTTGTAGGTTCTTGCTTCACTATGAAGTGTTTTGATTTAAATAAAGACATGTGGCAAGTTGTTGGTGGATTGGTGACTGCAAATTGTTAGTTGCTTATTCTAGATATATTTATCCTCTATTGTCCTTTTCCAATGATCTGTTTTGCAAGCTTAATTCTCTGTGGGGGTTGACTGATTCTATTGATCGATGGTCTAGCAGGCTTTAAGTGATTTGGTTTTGTTATCTTGAGCCTATGAAATCCTTTAGATGGTTGGCAGTTTATCAGAAGTTGGTGGTTCTAACTGTAAGTTTTCTCATGCTAATGTTTGTTTTGTTCCTCTTGCTTTAGAGTCTATTCTTCATCTAATCTTTGACTGTCCTTATCTTATAGATTGGTTTGGAGTTGTTTCCTTCCCACTTGTATCATTATTCTAAGAAAGTCATTATTAGTTGGTGAGATATTTTATTTGACTCAATTTCTTGTGATGTCAATTTTTCCCAATTTCATCATAAACTTTGGTTGATATTCTCCTCCAAAATTCTTTGGTTCATGTAGTTTGCAAGAAATAAAAGGATTTTCCAAGGTGACAGAAGGGATCTCATTGACTTCTCAGGAGAAGTCACAATTTCTTTGGTTTCACTCTCCATATGGGAAAGAGACATGATGAAGTTAAAAAGTTTGCAGCTGAAGGTTCCCCTTTTTTCTTCTGAGCTCAAGGATAAGGATGTTGATGTTCTGGATTGGGTCGATGATTCCTGAATCCTGATTATCCTAACGTGCAGTATGGTGCAGATGGTTGCCCTGTACAGAAGAGAGTTGAAGCAGGCAACCCTACTGATACTTCCACACATAGTACAGATAAGGATGATTAAGAGGTGTTTTCTCCTTATCCTCCAGATCCTATAATAATTTTTCTAGATTGATTTTTACTGGAGTGTGTAAATTTCATGATTAAATCTGCTGAGTATAAGATTCAGCATGCTTTGGACACCCTAGAGAAGCGAGAAGATGCCAAAGGGAAAGGAAAAGGAAAGCAGCCTTGATTCTGTTGTGATGGTGCACTTTTTATATTGGGTGTTTGTTTGATCTGGTTGTTAGTGTTGCTGATCTGTTATGCTCTTGTGAGCTGATTTTGTTCAATTTTTGTGATGGCATTGTGCTTCCTGGGAGCAAAACTTTCTTAATATTGCTTATCAGCTTCTCATTTTGAGATATATTTGTACACTTTTAACCAAATTAAAAAATTAGATATTTTTTAATCCAAAATGTATATTCATTATATACCTCAGTATATTATAATTTAATAAATATAAAAAAGAAACAAAGTGTGTCTATCACAAACCATCCACATGTTACCATGTCAAATGCAACTAGTAAGAAGGAACTGATATAAAGTTCAAGGAGGATTCATTAGATGAACCTACAATTTAGCAGCATGACACAGAGAAAGAATCATTAATTGAAACAGCTTACACAATGCTAACCAATGTAGCCACAGAAAACAAACCTAAAGATAAAGATAAACAGAACATGGAAATAAGTTCAAAATCCTAATGGAACAATGGGAGAGGAAATCAAAGGAATTGTACTGTTGACAGGAGAAGTACTCAAACAGATTATTCAGGGAAAACTCTGAAAATAGCAATCCAATCAAGGAACGGTCGGAACAATATGCAAACCTTAATAACATAGATAATCTATAATGTCCTATTTCATGTACACACAAAGAAAGAATCAAACTGTATAATGTCCACGAATAACCACAATAGGTCAGAGGGACTCAACAGTGTATCCAGTAGCATTAACAAAATGGAACAAATACGAGCTCTAACATTTAAAAGAAACAAGATATCTCACACTCTAAGCATAACAAAAGATACAAACCAACTAGGCAGGTGACTCTAAAAAAGGTATAACACCAAACATGTCAGATGAGAGTCTGAAAATCTCATGCACTAGAAACATTACAAATAGCCATGTCAAAATAAAATATATTGCGTAAGAAGATAAAGCTAATGGAGACTACAGCTGGAGGCAAAAATTGGGCCCAAATATGTAACTGAATGCAAAGAAGACAAAGGACCATCACCCTTCGTCATTAATTCCACCAAAAGAGTCAATTCAATGTGAAAAAAACAAGCAATTTCCACCCATAAATAACAATGAAAGTCAGTAGAGATCTTCACAAAATTCTTGGTTTGATATCTTTCAAAATGGTTGTATGACCTCTATAATTGATTTTTTGGATTTTCCTATTATTTTAGCATCTTTTGTTGATAATAGTTATGAAAAAACAAGGTACAGAGCAATAAGACCATAACATACCAGTGAGTACAGTGTTGAGCAAAAGAACGCCCTGTCGACAAAGACAGCAAATTTTGTCATGCCTGCCTTGTACATAGTCTAACTATTTATGTTAACTCTCAATAAAGATAATACCAGCAGAAACAACATGCAAATAAGAGAAAACATGATCTTGGAACAAAGGCTTGATATGAATGCAAGAGCAAATCCAAAATGCAAAAGTATAGAAAAACAAGCACTGACAATAATACTTTGATAAAAATACAATAACAATGCCAGGCTGAAAAAGAGCGAGCAGCAAGATATTGAGTAAAACTAAACATATATACTATAAACTATTCTTTAGCACAAATTTGTGCAGGTAACATAGAATTCTCTTTAGTATTCACCGGTGATTCTTAGGTTGCAACTGAAATATAAGATAAAGTAGAACAATCACTTCAAAATTCCAACTCTCACACTCAAGAGATAACTCTATATATATAGTCACAATAAAGAATTAAAAAGGCATTATAAAATGTGCACATACTTGCACGGCCCATCTCTCCAAGTTTCCATGCGAAGGAAGAGAACAGCCAACATCCTGTTGGATCTCTTTAAATATATTTACCAAGCTTGAAGGCATTTTGATACCATTTGGAACAGAGAAGCAAAGTCCCATTGCTTGGCCTGGGCCATGGTAAGGATCCTAAAATAACCACAGGAAACAAAGTACCATACACCGTTAAGATAGCAATGAACAGATGAAGGAAATAAAACCATAGCAATCTGAAACTACTTCATGATTGAGAAATTTGTTGTGTGGAACCAGTAACAAGACTTATTGATTTTGGTTCTGAAAGTGACAAAGGAACTGATGACTCTAATCCTTAAGGGAATTGTTTCACCATCAACTGTCTACTAACCCTATTTTGTCAAAAGCAAGCACACAGCTAATCTGTTCATACCATTTTGGGAATTTTGGTTTATGCATAAAAACATATATAACAAGAGGGATCAAAATATAACTTACTTGACCAATTATGACAACCTTCACTTTGTCAAATGGGCATGAGTTCAAGGCATTGAATACAAGAGCAGGAGGTGGATAAATAGGAATGCTTCCTCTAGATTCCTGTGTCACAAATTCTGAAAGCTTTTGCATGTAGGGCTTTTGAAATTCGCTTGGCAGTGCGTCCAACCAGGAATCTTCAACAATGAGGTCTTCTAGCTTTGGAAAAGGCATTCCTTTTGCTGAAACCAAAAACGATAAAGACAACCAATGTAACCTTAAGCTAATCATTCAATAGCAATCCCCAGACTCAAATGGTAGCCCATCCCACATATCTGTTTACTGCATATATAGTAAAATTGCTTTTAATAAAAATGTCCAGCAGGCATTTCTCTAATTGTAAGGCAGATCAAATGTTGTGATGAAACTCAAACCACACTGGCTATGCTCTCTGTGTTAATGCAGTTATACATATTACCTATTTACCGTGAAAAAAATTGCTAAAGATGGCAGAATGTCTTCAGCAGTGACTTTAAAATTGCAACCCAAGGTCAGTGGGGACTTCCAAATTTGCCGTTAATGAAATAGAGTTTTGAACATAACTGCAACCATTATCTCCATGATATAGATGAATGAAGTGTAAACAGAGAGAGAAGCTTGTGTGGTTGTAAGACCAATCCCAAGGCCCTAAAATAAATGTAGGATGCATTTATGTAGTAAAATTTGTATTTTTCAGTGATGCAAAGGTAGTTAGTGGTTGGGGTTTGGGTTCGGGTAGGCCAGTGGCAAAATTAAGTTTGGGGTTAGGCTTATCTTGAGTTCATTATATAGAAAAAAAATCATAAATATTGCACATATTTGCAGCCTAAAAACAGGAATCAAGTTCAAAATACCACTTAGCATCATATATAATAAACCAAACGACCATAAAAGTTAAAAATACTAAGTTAATGTCAATTTGTCAAACTCAAACATAATGATAAATATTCATTGTTCAAAATTAAAATAATAAAAGCATCAACCAATGTCATATGGGTTTTCGAATAGATCATTGTTGACATCACATGATATAGGTAAATTAGAAAAACCACAAGGAATGCCAATGGCACTCACACTAAAATATGTTACTGGCTAATTGACTCCTCTAAAAATGAAGAATGTTGGAAAGTGCAAGCATCCAAGTCAATATGCTCTAGCTCTACATCCCACAGCATCGTTGCCCCTTCCTTGTAGTCATTTTGTTTGCGCAAAACAAGGCACAAGTTGGAATGCACATACACTAACTCCTTTGCCTTTTTTAATTTCAATCAATTGCATTTTACTAAGTGGATGGAGTATGTGCTCCAAGTTTTGCTTAGATGAAGACAAACTAGCAACCTATTGACACAAAGAGAGCTACAATTATAAAATTGTAAATGAAACTTCAAACTTAAAATGTTTTAGATAAAAAATTAAAAAATTTGCTTGTGATAAAATTTTGATTGCAAGAGGTTGTAGGTGTTGGAATGCTTGGCCCTAGGGGTACCACCAATTGTCAGCATCCTCCTTGTACTTGTCACAAAGAATGGAAATACATTGACCATTGGAGTGTACAAAATCAGCAATCTTGTTCATGACTACATCCTACAAATTAAATTCAATGAAAAATCTAGTAAACACTTGCCTGTACCCTTTGTTGGCTTCTTAATCTTTGTATGGTGCAACCATTGTCGACAAAAAAAGGATCTCAACATTGGAATATTTTGGAATGTCAATGCAAAAGCAAAATGATGTAATGGGGTGGTCATTTTGTTCTATCACTAAATAATAATTGTCTACACCTGTTTGAAAAATAATTCTTCAAGATCTTCTTTCTTTCTCATTTATGGCATTCTTCATCTTCTGAATCCTTGAGTTGGTGCCATCGTATACCTCTCGCAAACATGGCTTATCTATGTCAATCTAACAAAATATACCCAAGATGGGCTTGGTTAAACTATGAATATATTCCACACAACCCCACCAAGTGTTATCTAAAATCATCCACTTAATATTTGTTCCCCTCTCATTGTTAGATTACCTCTACAATACCAAAGGTGGTTGCTAACAATGGTAGAAAGTGAATCATAAACCTTCACAACTAGTCTCAAGTCAATTGTGTCGGAAGTAAATCAGATCTCAACAACCTATTAGAAAATAAAAAATTAAAAAGTTAAAAATAAAGACACATGTGGTCACTGATTCAACATGAGTGCAAATTAGCTAGTATAAGAGTGGAGGGTGCTTACAAGCACATCTTTTGAACCCCATGTTGTGTTTATGTGTTGAAAAACGCATTAAAAGACATGGGGAAGGTAGATTGGGTGAAGAGAGTGGTGGAAAAAGCTAAAGATATTCAAATGTCCATTTGCAACCACCACACCTCACTTGCTCTCTTCAAGAATTTTTCGAAGTAAAAATTCCTCAAACTTCTAAAGCCTAGACATACCAATCTCTTCATTTTGTAGAGAGAATGCTTGAAATGCAAGAGCCTCTGCAATGGATGATGGTTAATCCAAAGTGGCGTAAATGGCTTGATGCAAGTTTTACTAAGGGAAAAGCTATGAAATAAAAAATCCTTGATGAAAATTGGTAGCCCACTATGAGATAAGAGAATTATAATTTTATTATTAAATTATTAATTTAGTAATGTTTGTTACTTCATAATCTTGTTCAATTTTTGTGTTAGCATTCACTCTTTGTCGTTTGAGTCTTAAAATCTTATTCTTTTTGAAATTTTGTTCATAGATATGTTTGCTCCTTCATCTCACTTGTTGTAGATGTCATTGGATTTGCTCATACAAACTCTCCAATCTTGAAGAGATGTATGACATTTGACAACATGCTTAGGCAAATGAAGCAAGCAATTCATAACAAGGTTCCTAATTTGGGATTGTGTGAGGAGCATACCAGGCCCATTGTGACGCATTGGTGCAACACTATGAACACCTCACTTCATATGGCAATCTTTGCATTAAATCCCAAATGGTATGCACCAAGGACTAAGAGAGTGCCTCCTTCTAAAGATGAAGAGATGAAAGAAGGGTTAATGAAGCCCTTCAAAAGATGTATTTAGTTGAGGAAACTTATGATAGAAAGTGCTACTTTAGCTCAATCCGACCCTATTGGATAGTGGACATGGCATGGCAAGGATACACAATAGTTGAAGATGCCTACCATTCACCTTCTTTCACAGGTCACCAATTCCTCTACCATAGAGAAGAAATAGTCCACATATAACTTCATCTACTCTATCAAGAGAAATAGGCTTAGAGGAATTGGTCCACATATAGCTTAATTCGCTCTATCAAGAGAAATAGGCTCACTTCTCAACGAGCAAAGAAGTGGTGGTCATGCATAGTGCCTTGAGACTTCAAGATCTACAAACTCCTAAGTATTGACAAACTCTATCTTTACAATGGGATGTCAATCCCAAGAATGCCACACAAATCGATGAGGAGGCACATGAGGGATTGTTGGGTGTTCCATTGGATGAGGCAACCCCTAATATTGGCAATGAATCAAATTCAAAGTCTAAATTTGACTTAGGTGTGGATGAGGCAAAGGCATAGCAATAGTAGATCTTATATTGTCTATATTTTGTACTTTTGGCCTTTCCATTTTGTTGTATTATGTATATGTAGATTGGTAATAAAAACTCAAATTGAAATGATTAGACCTCGAAAGTGTGTTAATTTGTATGTCAATTCACATGAACTCTCAATTCAGTTCTAATGTTTCATAATATAATTTTATAATATATATGATGAATGTCTTATATGAATAATGGAAATTTTCTATATTTTAAAATTTTCCCTATTTTTTAATTGTTGTCTTCTACCATCCCCTTAAAGAAGGCCTCCCATCCCTTGTCATACAGGAAACACATCCCCCTATTTTCTTGCCACCCTGGTCCTACAAAGTTAATGTAACATAGCAAAAATGAGAAAAAAAAAAACTAAAAATCCTTTTTTCTTTGTGGGGGGGTGTGGAGTCAACCTAGTTCTATTTAGATCTTGCTAAACAGACCCAAATTTGCCTCAAATTTGCCTAGGTTCAACTTGCAACAAACCCAATTAAATGCAACTTCGTTTAACAAGACCCTAAATAGTCCCACAAGCTACCCATCCCAAGACCCAAACAACGTTTGAATTGTTCCCAAATCCAAGGTTTTTTCAAACAAACCAACAAAGAGGCAAAGATTAAGCTACCATGTATGAACTATAACTAAAAAAATTGAGTGTTGCACAAGGTTGTGTTTGTCTATTTTTCATTACTTTGTTTTTTTCTATTGTCATCTTAAATCTATTTCAATAACAAAAATAAAATTGTTCAACACTTTTAATCAAATTTCATGTAATAGAAAATTACATGAGTTGAGGTTGCACATGTTCACTTTTGAGCTCGAAATAGAAATGAGAGAAGGGAGAGAAGAATCTTTTCTATTTCAAATGTTGCAAAAGCTATAGATGGCAAAGAAGAAGACAACATGAGGTTCAAGTGTCATCATATTTTGATTCTAAAACTCTATTTTTGTAACAAGTTGTTCAAGGACAAAAGCGCATGCAATCATGTCTGTACTAGCATAGTTGTGTCCTTTCCCACACGTTAGTGTCACATACAACATGTTGGAATGCTTTCCTACATACTAGTGCCCTACATGTTGAAGCCAAACTAAACTATAGCTGGAAGAGAAAATAAGTGCCTAATGGTTGTTTATGGGACTGCCTCAATCAAAGATTCAAATCCCAAGGTTGATTTGACAACTTGTAATTGGAAGTATTTGAGTGTGTGAAGACAAGGTACTTGAGGAAGAGGTGGTGTGTACAACAATTAAGTTGCTAGGTGAGCTCTAATGGATATTGTAATGCCTACTCCTTAAGAATAACAATAATAGTAATAATTATTTGAACAATAAAATACTCACATCAAATTCTAAGAGAATCAATGGGAAATCCCAGGTGAAGCAATCTCTCTTTAAGGCTCTACTTGACAATTGTTGTATATAAAAATAACATTAACTATTATTTTGAATAGTGAAGTTAGATTAACATTTCTTAATTAATCATTCCAAACAAATATACAAATCACTGGATTAAACCAATAGACGGATTAAGGAATAATTTTACAATTTATTATGCTGTATTCTCCAAAAAAGGCCGTAGTACAGCCAATTCACCAATCACCGGAGTAAATTGAATTCCTTGAGTGCGACAACTACCAGTATACATCAATTTGCCACTCCTGATCCTTGAAACCAATCTTCAATACCTTCATCATCAGAAGAAACTTTCACTCACATTGCTCAGAGAATATGTTCGGTTGAATGTCAAATTCTTTTCTAAGCTAAAACTAGTTTACTCTTGTTGAGGAGAGATACTTCCTTATGGAACAGCGACTACATTAACTATTCCCTTTTAATGTTACAGCTTAAAGATCTTAAGACAAAGATAACTAATGCATCTTTCGAATCAATATAGAGAGAAAAACGTTTTCCACAAATTCTTGTTTTCAGAATGCCAGACTGTGGCGGCTGCCACAGTCGACGCCACTACAGACCAAGCATGAATCTTTGATACTTATTACGACTCCTGAATCATTATGCACCTTCATAATAAATGGAATTGCAACGCTAGATATCTCCGTGTGTAATCAACACTAATGAAATTGGGTTCATGACTAGCAATTTCATCTTAGTTTTCAAATCGAACCAAGAGCAACATGTCTAACTTACCATTCAATGCACAAGCTTCATACTCCTAGTGGCTCAAGAGATATTCATTATCTCTCTATAGCTTAAGTCGAATTCTACCAAGAAACTTAATCACTAGTTAAAAGACAATTCAGCATTTTCAGTGAATTCAACAGAATAGGCGCCGTGGACATTAAAACCCTGTTTTGGGCGCTCAACAAACGGATATAAATAGGTAATAAAGAAATGCCCCTAAAACAAAACTAGTTTAGTTAAGGAAATCTTTGTTGAATACCAAGCCATTGATGCAGATCAATCAAAGAAAAACTATTAACTAAGGTATCGAATAAAAAACTTTGTTGTTATCTTTAATATCCCCACTTAAGGGTTCAAGAAACAACTTTCTGAAGCTGAGAGGACATAGAGGTAATCACTTGTTGAAAAGTCGGTAATTTCCCTTCTTGTTGAATTCAGTTTTCCCAAAATCTATTGTATAATTTCCTACTAAACCGAACTTATCATTGCCCCAATATGTACACAAATCTTTAGATTTCTACTCAGAAAATCTTATGATCTATAAAAGAGATTTTGTCAACCTCAATGCTCTGTTTCACCCCCGATTCTAACCATCCAAGGTTGAGGGCTCTTTTTTTGCATGCAACTCAAATCATTAGTAAAACAAGAGTAAAGATCAACAGTATGTGATTTTTTTTTTATACTGTAAAGAAAATAAATCTTTCTTACTGCTCTCCACCCGGCCACCCCCAAGCAAATCTCTAGCTCACACAAAGCCACAATTTTATCCTTAAGCTCACATAGAGCAAAATTGTTTTTGGCTCATACAAAGCAAATTGTGTATTTGGCTCACACATAGCAAATTTTGTGTTTGCCTCACACAAAGCAAGTCAATGGCTCACACAGAGCAAGAAGTTGTCATATTAAATCATAATTAATTCCCTTTTAATCTGAGTAAGACATTAACATGAGCAACAAATTAATCACTTTTTTTTTCTTTTCTTTTTTTTTTTTTGATTCGAAACCCACTTCTGCTGCCTCTTCCCGCTAGCTCTCCTTCATTTTTCCAAGAATCTGTTTCAGTTCGTTCTAGCACTCTCCCTTTTTTTCCCTGCATAACCCCTACTCCCTCTTCTTTTTTTCCCTTTTCCTCGAACTCTCCATATTTCTTTTTTAAAAATAAAACCAAAATAATAGGGGCTATACAATTTCCCCATAATTACCACTAAGTACAATTATTTGAGTTACTTAACTTATTACTCTAATTGCCAAACTATTTTATAATTCAAACAACCCTTACTACATAATCAATACTTCATATTTAATAACATTCCTTAATCTAAAAGCAAAAATAATATTAAATGTTTAATGGTTCATCTTTTAATCATATTATGTTGTCAAGTAAATGTCCCAATAAACAAAATTAGTTAAGACCCTACAAATATTTTGTAGATCTGACATCCACATGGTGACTGTACGAGATGTGTGTGTTGGAATGTGCTTGTGCTCCTTTCCTAAAGCCTCTTGTTCATTTACTTTAAGTCCAATCTTTTTAAACACTTTCTAGTTTCTACCCAATTCTAACCATTTGGGGTCAACTAGGGTTTGTGAAGGAGGGAGAAGCATTTGGGTAGTAAAAGAATGCTACCATGTGCAGCCTTTTGAAGGGGATAAGAGCACAGTGCACTAACATTAGAGAAGAGCAAATAATTACCAAAAGAGACATGAGTTCAATTTTGGGTTGTGTGGCATGGGCTAAAGGGCAAATTGAAGTCACAAACACTTGAAAAAGGTGAAGAGTCATATCTAAAAAGAATGCTAACCCGAGTGGAAAAGTACAAATTGTACAATTATCTCTACAATGGCAATCCCAAACTCCATTACCTACTTGGTTGGCATATTAGTCTAATACATGTGAATTCTCTAATATGCTACTCTTTTTAAAAATAAACTAACATAATATGTTAAGACAATGCCACTTTAACCAAAAAATTTAGTCCTCGGAAGGAGACAGAATTCCTAATTTAGTTATAAAGGGATATAGTTTTAAACATAACCACAACTAAATTGAATAGTTTAAAAGATAGGAAATAGTTCATTAAGGCAAACATATTATTAAAGGTTCGGATAAGCACTAACTCAAATGGGTTGCATCCCATACCCTAATAAACTTATATCATGGAATTTTATGGCAGCAATTTTTTACACAAAGAAAAAAAGCATATAGTATATTTAATATTACACTTCAATTTTTGGAATTGCATTGACCCATGATATAGAGGAGGATTTTGATTTTGAGCCCTAAATAGAAAATGATTGACAACAACAAATTTTATAGTAAGCCCCCACATGGCATTTTAAAATTAATTGTGGAGAGTTTAAGGATAAGGAGACAATAAATGTGGATATTGTGAAGACAACTCTTGGATTATACTTCACAAGGATACATGGTCTATATACTTTACAAGTCTTGAAGATCACTTTGGTCTAAAGGATATTAAAATGTCTTATCATCATCACCGTCTAGTGGTTGTGGTTCAATAGGGAAATATGCTTAGATATTAAAGAGACCATCAAAATTATTTCTGTTGAAACATAATTCCTTTGATATATCTCATTCCAAAAGGTCACCCCTTAGGCTGTGATCTAATAGTCGAAACACTGCATTGCCAAGTTCAAAGTTCAATGACTTAAAGTGTTCTGGGTAAAAGGTAGGAGTTTGACCTCTGAGAGTTAAGGATGCAGTCCCATGGAAGGACCTTTGGCTCCTATTTTTATTTTGAGGACAATTCCATGGAATTGAAACAATATAACTATAGAATTAAAATGATCTTCCTTGTAAAATAGGAGACCCAAATATATAGGTACAGAATTAAAATGAATCTCTCCCTGTAAAATAGGAGAGCTAAACATATAGATGCAAAATTGAAATGAATCTTTCCCTATAAAATAGGAAACCCAACTACATAGGTACAGAATTAAATTGAATCTTTCCATATAAAATAGGAATCCCAAATATGCTTGTTTAAGATATATATACAAGTCTTTCACTAAATTTTAACCAAAAATAAATGAAAATCCCTCTGAAGTAGAAAACTAGGGTGTAAGCCTCTTACCGTTGGCATCTGCAACTCTCTCTTCACAAATCTTGCGAATGCGCTTGGCTCTCGCTAGTGATTTGTTCATTTCCATTCGCATAATTTGTGCAGAGCTCAGCTGCAGTTGAGCATCGGCAGCAGCCTCTTTTGATTTTTGGCTATCGCTATCATCACAGATGAAAGAGGAAGAATATTGGGCACCCGCCTTGTCATGATTTGAAGCCGCGAGCTTTTGGTCTTTAATGGAGGTATGTGAAGTGAGGCAAACTGCAATGGCGTTGGCGCCAGAGCCCGATTTTGCAGCTCTGAGTCGCTTAGGCGCTTGGAAAAGTTCATTAAGAGGCGCCATCCTCCAAACAAAACAAAGGTGCCACTAATTAAATTGCAGAAGCTGAAAGTTAAATAGACGATTTTGTGAATTGAATATTCAGGATTTACCTTGTTGAATTCATTAAGTAGTTAGCATGAATAAGTGTTATCCCCATGACCCTCACTTCCTTCTCTGTTAAACGTCAAATCTCGCGCCTTTTTCTCAAACCTAAAATGCACATATGCTATTGAATGTTTATAGGTGTTCTTTTCTTTTTTTAATTTATAAGACGTCAGCTTTTTATCCTTTGGTTAAGAGGAAATAAAACTACCTTAAACAAAAGTTGTAATGCAGCTTAGTTTCTCCCTTTTCCAAGTGTTCGGAGTCTGGTTTTGTTGGGAAAGCGAAATGTTTTATGTACAAATGTTGTCTCTATTGATCCATTTGGCTTATATGTCTTTTAGGCTTATAATGGTAAAATCCATGTTCATAGGTCTAGTCATCATCACATTTATTTTATTTTATGTTATAATTTTTCCTAGATTTTTTTTTTTAAAATACTACAAATGTGGAAGTTATATGAAGCAACATTGTCACATCTCCTACCAGCGATGTTTAAGTTGGAAAAAGTCAATAGGGGAAAAAAAATTTAAAAAAAAATTTTTTTAAAAATGTCTTTCAAACTAAGAAAAAGGATGGGGAGAAAAATATTCAATAAGCATTTATGGAGGCGTACATCCATTCCATGGCAAAAAAGACAACCTGCAATTACTGGGAATGGGCTCAGGTATGGAAGGGAGGTAGGAGGGCATGGCGTCCAATCTCCTAAGCATTCTAGATGGCAAGCTGCGAGAAAAGAAACAGAGGAAAAAGGCGAAATTTAAATTATCACGACCTTAGTTTCCCATTCAATTCATGAGAAATTTTGGTAAAGATAGGAGCAAAGAGAGAGGCGAGAGTCTTGGGAAGATAGCTAAGAAAAGGGGAGACTACAAATAGTAGAAGGGAGAGATAAGGAAGAGAAGATATAGTTGTGAATGGAGGTCGATACACATGCATATTAGGACCAAAATGTAGAGAGAGGTGAAGAAGAGAGGATAGAGGGTTGTGAAGAGAAGAGAAACCACCTGGAGGAGGAAGGAAAAGTAGGGCATTTGCGTAATATTTTGGAGGAGATAGAAGAAGTTGAAGGGTGAGTGGAAGGCGTAGGTGAAAGTAAGGAAAAGTCACATCCCAGTTGGACGAAAACCCTAGAGGAAACGTGGTCTCATGGAATGCAAAGATTGCAAGATATGTACAAAATAGATCCACTGAAAAGGCTTTAGAAATTGTCAAGAAAATGCAATTGGTAGGCATCAAAGACAAATCTCCCTTGTTGTGATTAATGTCCTCCTTTGTAACGCCTCGCCAAGGAATCCAGAGTATAATACAAAAAGTAACAAAATAATTAAACAATTTTTTTATTAAAAAAAATCATTTGATTACAACTTAAGTACTTAAGAAACATATACACATACGTTCTTAGGATTCCATGACAACGCTTCTAAACAATTTCAAGTACGATCATCACATCACTAAACCATTAACATAAAACACAAAGATAAACTATATTCCAAATGAATGATACAATTATAAATCATGATGGAATCAAGTTACATTTAAAATACATCAAGCGAGAAAATAAAAAATCTCGTAACATCAAAATCATAATACAATAGAGCCTCATATAACTATCAAGGTGGTCTACAAAATGAATGACGATCATGTACAGTCGTCAATCTTGTTCACGAGCACTCTCAACGTTTAACTCCATGAACAAAGTGAATCCAGGAACTTGTCATGAAAAATCACGTCTCAAGTTGTATAACCTGCAAGGGGACCCAATGGAGGATAGAGCACGTTCCTCCCAACCACGTGGTACTCGAAAGTCCACTCCCTCGTGCTAGGAGATAATGTCAGGTCCACAAATACAATCAAACATACAAGAGAATAGAACATAACATCACATGGTTGACAATCACATAACGACATGACAATATCTAAATCACATGCTCACTAACAAGCTCCCAGAGGCAACAACAATACCAAAGGTGACTCTACACAAGAGACCACAAAACATGTATAAGGATAAGATTGTCATCACACAATTGTTCTAGGTTACCCCGGTGAATCTTCCTAGATTATCGGCCCTCGTCCTAAGTTACCTTGGCAATATCTACCGATTCTCGACCCCAAAACGAACTCATGTGGAACCGAAACACTTTTCGAGAGGACAAAGTGAATGACTATGCCATTCCAAGCCATCTTTGCCTACCCTTAATCTATACAAGCATTAAGGCACTAGGCGAGGCATTCCAATTATCTGAGTTATTATTTAATGAACCCCAAGTACATTTATTAAGGTTTTCACTGAATTAATAACTTCCAATAGGTTACCCTGGCTACCACTTTTTGTATCGGCCCCTATCGAAAGCCACTCTTCCTTTTACAATATCATAACACGTATTAAGCCAAAAGATAGCCATCATGCACAAACAAACTAAATCATGACCACAATCCAATCATGATCTAAACTATTTTACTCTCAATTACCACATAGGTAACAAATACAACGTGCATGGCTATTTCACAATACATTAAAACAAATGATCTTCATCACTTAAATAGAATAAACAACTCATTCAAAAAGTTCCCTAACCTCTGGAAAATTAAAAATTCCATAACACAAACCAAATAATCTTTCACTTTGATAATTTCAAACAATTAAACCCACAAAAGCTTTCTTATACACTAATCATACTAAAAGAATAATTCAAAGAATACTTTTGTTTATTCACAATTTAAATACCATATTCATTCAAAACAAAATCTTAAATATTATCTAATCATACAAATAGATAACATGGTTTTTTTATCAATAAGAAAATAAACTTAATATAAATAGAGTCATTTATATTACAAGTAATTGTTTATTAATTCACAAAGAAACAAAGTCTAGTTTTTACATTCTTTTAAATATAAACATATTATTTTGTCTTACACTTATTCCTATGATTAACCTCATTATCATCAACATAGAAATACATATTTTCAATATTAATTTATAAAATCAAACTTAATCTAATTACATTTTGATAAACTATATAGATCTAACTATTTGTTACTACGCATGCAAAATTGGGGAAATACGATTTCAAAACTAATGTTTACAAAAGCAAATCGAATGACTAAAGGTGAGATATGTTCATAGCTTGACTTAATAATGAGATAACATCAATGATGTAAATCAATTATCATTTGCAAATGAGCAGAAACAAAAGAATAGAATAAAATAAAATAAAAGGTTGAGTTTCCAGCAACCACGATTTTCGAGATCATCGAATGTAATAGTCTGATCACACCAAAGAATACGGTTTGTATCTGCATGCACACTGCTTTAAATTCACATTCAAAGGTAAGGATAAAAGCATCGACCTCTAAAGCCTTGACTATGACGAAAGATACTAAAAAATTTGATTTCTTTACTTAATACCTTATAATATGGAGGGGAAAATCAGGCATTTATGGCAGTCCTACGATTTGATGATAAGAAAGAGACTATAAGATAAATGCTAGCAATACCTAACAGAACTTCAACAACAAATATATAGGTGTGTGATCTGTTCAAGCTCACGCATGATGATTTCTTCAACAATTAACAAGAAAATAAAAGTTTCAGGAGGTAGATATTATAAGATGGAATCAAGGAGATTATTTAAACCTCAACAACATTCTATTTTCAAGTGTTGCAATAGCGATAGACACCAATAGAATCAGGGAGGTTATTTAAATCTATACAACCTTCTATGCTCAAGCATTGCATATGTGAGAGGCGCCAACAGAATTAGAAAGGTTATTTAAATCTATGCGCCCTACCATGTTCAAGTGTTGTCATTGTGATAGGTTGCGTATGTAATCAAGGAGCTTATTTCAACATCTACTCCCTTCTATGTTTGAGTGTTGCAGCTGGAACAGGTTGTTAATAGAATCAAGGAGGTTAATTAAATCATGACAATATTTTAGTTTCAAATACTACAGATCTAAATTAGTTTCCCCATTTGAATTTGGTTTGGGTTTCAACATGCATTAATAATCACCTACTGAAAATGAAGCGATGTACTAGGTAAAACAATATCTACAAGCTCATGTATAAAGAAAAGAACAGTCGATGCAATTTATAAAGGATTCAATGAGGGTTATTCCAATGAAGGCCATGAAATATAATTAGGAAAAATTCCTCTCACAATTCAAAGATTTGAACAGATCGTGGAAAAATATAAATCATCTATTAAATAGTTGAGTATAATTATATTTCTCGGTATTATCTTTATCATTGTTTGCTAAGTTTTTCTTTAAATTTTGAAAACTCTTTCTAATTGTTTCCCCATTGCATGTGCAGGTTTAAACTATACGGATCTATTCCACAGCAAGAGTAATATTTTTTTCCAGAGCATAAATTTTTTTAGACAATCTTTCAAAAACTACCAAATAAGAGTTTGCTTAAAAAGAATAAAAACTTGATTTATAATCTTGAATTCCAACGAAGTTTAAAGCCTAAAT